>JBAMJV010005129.1:0-128370 GCA_037951105.1 Echinarachnius parma | reverse complement strand
CACAATGTGCAGCAGAAGGCTGACAAGATCAAGTCCATGAACGGCAAGAAGAAGACCCTCCTGGACGACATCGGAGGATCCGATCTGGAAGGAATCGAGGTATATATCGAGTAGTTTATTTTAATTGAATAATTCCTTTATTTCATTCTGATCCATTCGATAGATTTTGTTTTCCTTAATCTGAATTTATCTTGAGATACCAACTATTGGTGATACAACTATCACAATCTTCATATCTTGTTATTAAATTAATTATATACGTTGCGTGCATCTCGAAGTTAATTTTTTTAAATAAAAAAAAAAACTTTTTAAGATGAGCTGGCATGTATCTAATATGTCTTTGTAAATTATATGGTTACGTTTATACTTTCTTCTTTCTATAGGTGGATGAAAACACGGAGCCGTTATGGGTTCGGGTCCAGACGTTGACCAAGGGCTCTGTTTTCGTAAGTAGTTTGTTTCAAATGTTCCGTCAATTTTATAGTCGGACAATAAGTATCGTACAATTATTTGACATTGATTTGTGATCGCCTGCTTTTAAAATAAAACCCATATCAATTATTAAATTAGTGTAAAAACATATGGAAATTAAATGATAATATTTTGTTTTCATATTATCATAAGAACAAAATCTATCCAAGAAATGTAATAAACAATCTAAAAATCGAAGACATAAATTATGTTTGTTATCAAAGTAATTCATAAGATCCATTTTTTGTATATTGTCATAATTTTGTTTCAGGGCCTCGCGGATATCGCGTATGAGTCGCAGCCTAGCTTTGCGGTCATCAGTAACGGGGCTGAGTGCATCCTCCTATCCAAGAAACTCTACAAGGAATATGCCAGTATGCACCAGATCAGCAGACTCAGAACTCAGGTTAGAACTTTATACATAACATTGTCAATTTATAAGCCCAATGCCTGATTAGTAATGAAGCCTGATGATATCGATTCGACGACGGTTTTACCATATAAAATTTATACGCGGTCTACCAGTTTACCGCACGAATTGGGTTAAACGTAACGCTATAGCACATTTTGAATTCAAAGTTAAAACTCATAATCATCTTCTCTCTCATATATGTTATTCTGTGTTACGTGTATGTCAATGCTCTTGTCTTTTCGATTTCCATAAGTATACATTTTGTAAATAGATTATTCATTCGTATCTTAATCTTTCTTTCATAGTACCAACGCTATCCACCAGAAGAAGAACTGCAAGCGGGGTTAGAGGTCAAGCTGAAGTGGGACGACTACCGGAAGGACACTCTGAATGGCACCGTCCAGGAACAGAAGCTGAGGGACAGAGCCAAGAGATACAGATAGGCAACATACTGACAGAAATACACAACAACATTTGCTGTGTTACGAAAAGCACTACAAAAGAACAGACGATGAGGGATAGAACCAGTGGATATAGATAGTCATTGAACCATTCACACGGTCTTACAAAGCAAAACTTCATGCGTTGCGGAAGGTACGTCATAAGAACAGAAGATAAGGGACAGAGCCAGCAGATACAGATAGGCAACATGCGTGGAGATGTAGAGGGCACTGCAGAAATCCTCTGGTATTACTGAATGCACTGTAGAAGAACAGAACCTGAGTGACAGAGCCAGCAGATACAGATATGCGACATACTGACAGAGAATTGAACCAACATTAAAGGATGTCAGGCTTGGGGGTGCAGAGGGCACTGTATAAATCCTCTGGTATTACTGAAGGCACTGTAGAAGAACATAACCTGAGGGACAGATCCAGCAGGTACATATAGGCAACATACTGACATAAATTGAACAAAACTTGCTGTGTTACGGAACGCACTACAAAAGAAAAGAAGATGAGGGATAGAACCAGTGGATATAGATAGTCAAGTAGTCAAAATACTCAAAGAGATTGAACCATGGTCATCATACGGTTTTACACCAAAAAAAAATCCTGTGTTACGAACGGTACCTCAAAAGAGCAGCATATGTGGGGCAGAGCTAGCAGATACAGATAGGCAACATACTCACATATACTGAACCAACATAATTTATATGCATTACTTGGTGTTATTAAAGGGATCTATTTACTTTGTTGACACGGGCAAAAAGTGATTGATATTTTTGTGATCTGATATGTCCACTAGGTAATGTATGAACATATCACGTTAAATGGATGTTATGCATATGGCAGAGTAATGAACGAAAATGCAAAGTGATATTCGCTAGTTCATTGCAGTGACTTTGTACGCAATTATAACTTTCCATTGGATTGTTAAAAAATCCGACCACTTCGATCGTAAATATCTTTTTAAAGAAAGTGAAATTGACAAATTAAAACCTGTTCCATGCTTCTATTGGTAATACGAATACAAAAAGGTATGAGAAATGTTACTAGATCCCTTTAATATCACCTCATCAAAGAATTGGTAAATGATGTACAAGATAAGACAGGAGAAGGTTAATTTATGAGGGCTGTCTTGTGGGTATGTGGTAACCTTCTTTGTTTGTCCTCATCTTCTTTGTTTGAAAGTATGAACTATTCCAATTCGTTGAAATTGTAAAACCATTGAGGTTATTTAAACGTAAAGGAACTGCATTTTCATTGCACGTCAAGTTGTAGCATATCATGTTTTCAAGTCAGTGGTAATAAATGTTTGCAACTTCCGATCAATTATGTGCATTATAAATGCCCAATATATACTTCTTCATGGTGTTTAAATGGGAACATGAAATTAAATTATGTTCAACATGGAAAGAACTATTGAGCATTTCATGATCAAATCCGTCCCCGACTTAATGTCGAACTTAAAATTCAAACTGAATTTTTGTATGTAAATATAAATAGTATTTTAAGATATAGTTCCTGTATAATTGCTTGTACAGAGGAGTTTTTAAAATTCACAATATGAATAAATTAAATGCACGGAAAACTTCGTCAGTTGTATGTTTTCTTTGCCTATTATTTTCCCAAATGCGTGCAATTGTCGACACCATAACCTTTACACATAATCCCGCACATATCATAATCACCACCACCACCACCATCATCAGCAGCAGCAACAGCAGCAGCAGCAGCATCATCATTATCATCACCATCACCTATTAAAATTCATATATCATCCATCGTCCATCAAATCTCCGATGCAAGAACAATTTGACAATTACATCTTTGCGTCAGAAACGAAGATTATCATTTGATATTACAAACGGCATCTTTATTACATAGTTAAACACGTTGCTAGAACATAATCGTTCCTTAGAGGCAATATACTGTACATAGTTTAGGCGATTCAAAAAATAATTGCATTAAAACATGCAATATTGCAAATGGCAAGACAAACTAGATAAAGAGAACAAATTAAGCAAATTAATGGAGCCTGCGTAGAGAAGACTTCATAGAAGCTCGTTCACCTATTTTACTGCAAAGAGGGCGCGTGTCTTTTCGGGTGTCAAGACGGAGTATAATGGCTTTAACATTATCATTCGCACATTACATAATCTGTACTCAAATGGTTAGAGTAATTTTCGTTGACATAAAATTATGATCTTTGCAACCGTGGATCCGTCATGCGTTACAACAAGACACCACGCTCAAAGCCACGGCCCTAAAGTTCACTAACTTATTGAACTTTAGGGTCGTGGCTTTGAGCGTGGTGTCCTGTTGTTTTTTACATAATTTCAAGTTAAACGTATCTCATCCCTTTGAACGTTACTCGAAAGATTTGTAAGGGGTAGTTCTCTACGCGATGGAATTTTCGATGACACTCGGCCATGGATCCGCCATGCGGTTCCGTTTACTTTTTTTTAAAACTTGAGTACGGTTGAGTAATTTACTACGTGATAGAATCTTCGATGACCTTCGGCCTTTGAAGCCGTGGATCCGCCATGCGTTTCCGTATCTTCTTGAACTTGAGGGCGGTGGCTTTGAGCGTGGTGTCCTGATTGTCCTCCCAGCCCCAGACGAAGTTACGCAACAATTCGAGTTAACTCTATTTCATCGTCTGTGCTTAACCTGAATGACTCCTAGAGGTAATTTACTACGTGATGGAATCTTCGATGACCTTCGGTCTTTGAAGCCGTGGATCCGCCATGCGTTTCCGTATCTTCTTGAACTTGAGAGCGGTGGCTTTGAGCGTGGTGTCCCGATGGTCCTGCCAGGTGAGTTTCTCCTGGAGATCTTTGGTCAACGTGTCCTCATCAGGGTACGGCCGAAGCTGCAATGGGCAGAACGGTTTGGAGAACGGGTTAAATAATAGTGACAAGTCCTTTCACAAAGTGCTTTACATCAAACAAATAACAACCAAAGCAGTTCCCACTGTATAACCCGTTCAGGATTCCAGCTTACAATTTGAATTCAATTGTTGAAAACAGTTCATCCAATTGTTATAAAAGCATTATTTTGGGCAACTTTTGCATCATCAACACTAGGAACCATTCTATTAAAAAAATGCGTGGTGAAAAACATTTCCACAGAAACGAAATCGCAGTTTCCCCGATTGGTATTATTTCAGAATAGGTTTTATTCTTTTAGCACAGCTTCCTTTCTGTCACCCTTGAAAATTTTCACCAGGACAGTAATCTCGTCCAGGAGTGTAGACCTACAGGGCCCAGGGGTTATTGTCCGGGTCATTTAGGAGGGATGTTGTTTGTCTGGAAACGACTTCAAGGATACTCACCTTCTCCGTAAGGCTCCAGATGGTCTTATCATTGGCGTGCTTCTTGTAGAACTTCTTCTTGATCATGATGCACTCCGCCCCGTTGCTGACCAGGCTAAGACTCGGCTGTGCTCCGAACGCGAAGTCCAGCACTCCCTGTAGACATGAAGGGAAATGGAGGGAAATAAAGGGTAACATATCAAACCATTCAGCGCTATACACTTTGTTACCCGCACTGCTCTATGAAAAGGATTCATTCATCCAATTATTGATCATGATGCAGTCCACGCCATTATTAACCCTGCTCACCAGGCTCAGACTCGGCTGGGGTCCGAACACGATGTCCAACAAATTCTGCAGATATTAAATTAGAATGAACGCCCCAAACCGCAAAATAACAGCAACCACACGTCCTGTCAAAACAAGATAAATTCTGATGGAAAAGAATGTTAGACCAGGGTACTGTTGAAGAAAGAGATACAATCGATTGTAAGTTACGATTACTTGTAAATCATATCATGACTGTACTGTGTTCTAAATGCGCAACTCTGATTGGCTGGAACGCTCAAATTGTCTGACTTACAATTAATCGTAACTTACAATTGACTATATCTGTTTGTATCCCAGAACAGCCCTCCCCGCAGAGCATGAAAGAAGATATACAAAATGAATACCATATATTATTTCAAAGTCTTTGAATTTCAAAATCTGGAAGGGAGTAATACGGGATTCAATGTAATTATTCTATACTTACAAACACACCGCCCTTTTCCAGAGTGTCGATCTTGACAAACTTGTAGCGGGGCTCTTGAACAGGTTCCTTGGCCTTGGAGTCCTCATCATCGCTTTCATCCTCGCCATCGATATCTTCGTCATCACCGTCTGTGGATAATGGATAATTATAGCAAATAGATCAAGTTAAAATCTTCACCACATTCATACGATAGCTTATATCCTACTTACAAACTACCAAACTACGTCCAATAACGTTGACATCGGATGTCTTTTTTCCGGATTGTTTTATCATCATGTAATTATTGACAATTTTACGGTAAACAAAGGCAAAACAACAAAGCTTCTCTTCAAAGTTTGTATGGTTTATGCATTTAGGATGCCTTCATTGTTTTTTATATTTTTTTATTTATATGCCTGTCCCTTATCACGCGACATACCTCGTTCATCGCCCGTCGTATGCGTAGCCTCTGTCAAGTCAGTCATCCCACTCTCCTGAGTTACGCTCTGCCTTCTTCCTCCCGCTGCATCCCCTGGCGCTGTACTATCCCTCCCGTGCAGACTCTCTCGACGCGCAGCCGCATCTCCTCTCATGGCAAGACTGTTACTCCTCGACTGGTCATTGACGTGCGGCACGCTCTCTTGTCGCGCTGTACTATCCTTCCTTGAAGCGGGATCGTGCTGCGCGGTACTGCCTGCTCTTGACGTCACACTTTGTTTGCGCGTCGCGCTCGTCTCATCTAGTTTGCTGGGCTCACGGTGCAGATGCGCTCCGCCCGAACGATGTGTCATGAAGGGTCCCTGAAATTCAGGAAAGGATGGTAGATTATCTCATTATCATAATATATCTCCTATATATCTCCTAGAAAACTCATTTTAAAGAAAAGTAAAATCCCTGAGCTATACATGCAAACTGGCAATTTAATTACTCATTTTAATTAATTACTTGAGGTCTATACATTAATTTTTATAATAACTTTAAACCGTAGTGACTTATAAGAAAACGACGAAACATGATATTCATCTGACTTCCATACAAGTTCAACAACTTACCTCGGAGGACTGCAATACGTAATTTTATCAGTAAAAATGTGACAGTTGACAAAAATAAGAAGGAATTTTACAGAGGTCTGTATAACTCACCTTGGAAAACGACTGCTTCCGACCTCTGGCTTTACTAGCTTCCTGTTCCGGGTCACCTTGTTGCTGCTGCACTCCGGATGTGCCTGTGCGTTCATCAGTCCCTTCTTGACGGTCGTCACCCGTTCCCCCTCCCTCTCCGTCTACGTTTTCTTCTCCTTCTCGTTCTTCATCTGCCATCAGCACATCATGCTCATCATCATCATCTTCAATGACGTCATCGTTCTTGGAAAGCTTAGCCGGGTTACACACCGCCTAAATGAAATGACAATGAAGAGGGTATAATAAAACAATGGAACAACACTAGCGTCACATACTCATACGTGTCATATCGTTACAATAGGGGATTCTCGATAGCACAACCACATGGACTGGAACAATATGACGTCACGGTTCAGGCTGGTGCACATGCCCCCACACGTCCGCCTCCAAGTCATCTCGTTCAGTACCAGATTGTCGGACGGCAAATCTCCTGATCTGGAGTCGGAGAATCCGGTACTTGGACAAGACGACGCCGTGGCGCAGGCGCACAGCTTGAACTGTGACGTACTCACGTCCTAGTCCACACAGTGAACGGGACAGTGAACATGCGATTGACAAAAAGACAACGACTTGCCAGAACACACGATTTCGCAAAATAATTATCTCACGATCAAGAACGAGAGCCTATACCGTAAGCATCTCCTCGTGTCTCCTCTGCAAGTCCTGGGTCAGAGGGTCCAGGTCTCCCTTGTAGTCCATGGCCTCTGTCGGGTCTTGGAACGGGTCGTCGTGCAGGGGGATCTTGATCAGGTTGGTGGGTTTTTTGATGTACCTCTGCCACTTGCTGTTCTTGATGGCACGGGTTCGCTTCTTCTGCAGCTCCCGGAGCCGCCGGCTCAGCATCTCCTGTTGGCTCTCCCCTGTGGGGCGGAAGTCTTTCTTGTAGCGGACGGCTGAAAGATATCATGAATGTATTGAATATTTTTTAATATGAGTTATAACTATTGTGAGAACACAAACATAACATAATTAAAGCAGTAGCATTGCGAGAAATCGACGGTTCATAGAATGTTAATGCAAACCTGGCAGCTTCCGTTCATGCTAAATGTTAAATGATATAGGCGTTTTGTTACATTATAAGACAAATTCATTAATAAGTAGATACTTTTGTAATCAAAGAACATTTGTGTTTTCACATAATCATCGTGTTCATAATTAAGGGGTGTCTTAAAGGGATCTAGTAACTTTGTTGAAATGTGCAAAAAGTGATGAAGGGTTGATGCAATGTATATTGTTGTTATCTCATATGTCCACAGGGTATTGTGTGAAAATTTCAAGTCAAATGGACATTGCATGGCCAAGTAATGAGCGAAAATGCAAAATGATATTCACTAACTCACTGCACTCACTTTGTACACGGTTTCTTCTTATCTTCAATCGTACATATCTTTGTAACGAAAGGGAAATTTTAAAAACCGAGACCGGTCCCATGATTTTATTGTTAATACGAATACAACAAGGTATGAGGGAACCGCTAGAATTAAAATTTTATTTTGAGGATTTGGACAATGTTACTAAGTCCCTTTAAGGAGAACAGTGTCATGTTTTTTTTTAAAGGCACACAGAAGTTTACATGACCCAAATTGAAAACTTACTTGGGATAACACTTTTCTTTCTCTTCCCAATCGGCGCTATGGCAGGCAAGGTGGGCTTTCCCGTAGATGTAGGGTCTACTAGTCTCTTTAATACCGAACAACTTCCCTAAAAGTTCAATACGAAAATAGCTAAGTTAAACATTACAAATGAGGCAACAAACATGAAAGAAAATGTTATCATTTAACAATCAGTTTATTAAATTTGGTTGGAATTACAAATTAAGATCAATTGAAAACGTATGTTCATATCAATCTAAATTCACATCTTTATAATGGTGGTTTTGCGTTTTAAATGTAAATGCTAATAAATTGTAATATTTGTTTGTTATAAGGTGATAAAAACACCAGAAAAACTTTGGCGATTTTGTAAGTAAATTACTAATATTTGCAACATCATATATTATGACAGGAACATAATAATATGACAAATTTATAAATTATGACGATAAAAAAACGTTACAAAATATAATATTTGTACCGATTTAACGATGATGATCCAATCAGAGAGGTTACTGTCTTCCACAATCGTAGTTCCAAGACTGAAAAGAAAAAAAAGAAAGTACAGTTCATTGTATAAATGAATGCAATCATTAATGCGATCATTTTTTAACACTGGACTTATTATCCAAACTAATACGTGGTATATCTCTCGCGATAGATCATCAAATATATAATATTTGAAGAGAAATTGCAATTGTACTTCATTTGATGTTCTACTTATCGCATTACAACAAAGGGAAAGATCTGCAAAAATATTCAGAATTGTAGAGGGCAGATTAATTAGAAAAAGAAAAAGATGATTTTTTCAATAAATTAATGTCAGCGATCAAACTGATGCAAAGTTTGGCGCGACAGTCACGCGACCTTTTTCGAACTGCCTTTCATATCCCGTTATGATTCAGTTTATTGGCCGGAAATTAATTGCAATTTTCGTTTTATTCATGAGATATAATTGTTTATCAAGGTGAAATTATACGATTCATTATGAACCAGGTATTTGACGACCGCCATAACTGTCACATTGCGTTTGATAGTCGTCTGCAATCAATCAACATAAGGACATGTTCGAGAGACGCTTTTTCTCAGATTTTTTTTTGTTTTTTGAGTGGAGGTGGGGTGGGTTAGCATCAATGGCATGGACATGATGATATGAATTGATCTGCCATGGTTTGCATAATGACATCATTAATATTTGCAAGGACCTCTTCCATCAATACTGTTAAAATATACATGACTTGTTGTAGACAGAACCGTGACATAAGCACTCTCCCATTCCTTTGAATACAGAACGATATACAAAGAATCGGAGTATGAAATATAACGTTTAGCAGACTAGCACAATATGTTATTCATTACGACATTATAGGGTTCATTCAGATGAAATCAAACCAAAACGAATATCTGATATGAGAATATAATAGTTCTGAAGACAAGCGGGTTTCAAGACTTACACAAAATACTGGAACCTGGTGTGTTTGCGGTTGTTCTTCAGGAGATGGACGGGCCAGTGCTTGAATAAACATATCGATCTGCAAAACACAAATATGAACAAATAAAAATAACATTTCAAACAAGCAAGTCAATCATTTCAAGATTTGATCTATTATTTCTACTTGATATTACCTTGACATGTATACATACAACTATCCCCTTCTTTAAATAATTGAATAACTGCAATAATAGCCTTCCGTGAGATGTCTTTAACTTCAGAGGGAACTTCGGCGATCGCTCGCACATATACATTAGTTGATATCATATCCTTCGGGTTTGTGTCAGGTTAATAATAGTTTCTGACCATCAAGAGGATTGAAAGGGGTGTCAGGGTTTCAGGGTTTCTTTGCTCATTTTCACTTATATAATATATTTCTGGTCAGTTTCCCTATGTTTGAAATAATAATTATTGAAATGTATTCTTCAATATATTATGAGTGTTTGTCTTACTTACGCAACAAAGCTGCCTTCGCCTAGATCGCTGAAGTTATGGATTCCGCCTGCCAGAAAGATCCGAGAGTAGTCCTAAATAAGAGAAAATAATAAATAATGTTATCTGATTTGGTCAAATACGAGTCATTGATTGGCTAACCTCAGTCTTGTGATGTTAACATATTTCATTATGTAACACGGAAGAGCCGCGATATATCGAACGAGAAAGAATTTTTTGTTTAAGCGATGCTATCGATTGCATGTGTTATGTTCCATGCTACTAGATATTGTATTATGACGTCACAATGGTAGAAAGAGATTTTTATTATGATGTCACAATGACTTGTCAACATTATCACTTCGAAAAGCCACATTTTCTAATCGAGCTCAGAGAGGCTAAAAATGTAAAGATGTGTTTTCTTGTCACATAACAATGTTACATTTGTTGTCGGGCACATTATGGAATGTTCCCTCCAGCACCAGGTTACATCTGTATTATGTAACCATGTACATTATTTTAATAGATTCCTTGTTGTGAGGTCATCTAGTTCAGAATTGCAGTTCACCATGGTCCCGTTGCAAAAAGAGATACAATCAATTGTAAGTCAGAAACCTTGCGCGTTTCAACCAATCAGATTCGCGCATTTAGAACACATGATCTGACTTACAATAATCGTAACTTACAATCGATTGTACCTCTTTCTGCAACAGGGCCCATGTCACATTTCCGACACTTGCGTATACTGCATGTCTGTAACTGCTAAGACTAATTAGGTGTCTCTATATTGACAGGTTGTCCCTATAACTTATCAAAGATTGTTTTAAAATATGATGTTCCTGAAGATGTTTTTTCTTTCTTCAGAATTCAGATTTCCCCAGCATATTGTAATACTTTATAGTTTATAATATTGTATAGCTTACTCCTGATAAAGAGACCCACCACTTTTAATATTACACACACTATGTCCATAGTTGATAAACAACTTTCAAAATGTTTCTTTTAATTATTCAATTTGACATTGAATTAATCAACATTTGAATAATTATGATTTTAAAATGACTACAGATTACATTAAGTTTAACATTATATTTAAACAATAATACAACAAATAAATCAATAACATGACGTACCTCCGGCGACAGACACATGAGTCGAATTGCCTCTTTGGATATCACTGTGTACGTGTGCTTGTTCTGATTGGCTATCGCTTGTTCCTGTCATGTGAGTGGACATACAATGATGAAACAAATATTTAAAATTAGTAAAGAAAATAACGTTTACAAAATAATATAATGCATACAAAGTATATTCAGTTCATAGCTAGCTCCGACAATCGAAATAATCCCTTTGTTCAGGGTGCGATTGACCTGCTGTCCCATCCCAATAATTATAAAGAACAAAAACACCTTTGATTTATTCGAAAACATACATGTAATTTTGATTATCATTTTATTTACAAGTAACATTATTATGTTGGTGGGAAATCGTGATGCGGATGCCACCACTCATCCCACCGTTGGAGTAAAAGGAATAAGTCAACATTATTATGCACAGATAATGAGTTGTTTATAATCAATGTTTAATCATCAATTACAAAATGTTAGTCACTGATTAAACATAAATGGTGTTAGAAACATTCCGCTACTTATTTTGTTGAAGAACCGATGGATAAAACATGTCGATCTTACCCCGAACATGTCTCCTTTGTTGAGCGACGAGACGGGTCGACCAGGGATGGAGGGATCGCCCTCCAAGTGTAATGCTGGAGAGAAAAAAAACAGAGAAAGAATGACGATAAGGGTGATACCCGTTGATATCCCGAAGACAGAAATGAAGAAATAAAAAGTTTGCAATTGGTGCGGGTAAAATCATACTTACAAAGTATAAGTTGCCCTTGTTCATGAAAGCGAAATCATGAAATTGTATACCAAACAGTCGGGGAAATTATAATAATGATAATATTCGAGCATGTATCGTGTTCATATTGCGCCATCAATCTAGAAAGTATAATATGATAATATACAAGTTGACACCTATGTTGTTATCATATTAATCTGTTCCTTACTAGATTGCGCGATCCTCATAATACACGGCCCATCAGGTTCCTGCAGGCAACGGGTTAACAGAGCTTTCCTGTATACAATCAATTTCATCGGCCAATGCTAATATAGACGAAAATAACGATAATCAAAAATAACTATCACCTATCATCGACGACAATAATTATCAAGATTAGTCACATAAAACAGGAATTAACTGATAAATACCTGATCCGCCGAGTATGACGTAGAAGGCTTGTGGAGAGCGTCCATAGCGGATGATGACCCGTCCGGTAGGATATTCCTCGAACCAGGAGTTAGCCACCAGACCACGCTGCATGTCCACCGGGTACTTGGTGATACTCTTCATCTGCTGTAGTTCAACCATCACCTATTGACATGATTGAGGTATTGAGATAAGGGAAATAATAATTTACCCTTGGTATAACCATGGGCAAAACATAATGCATGATTGAGTTAGTCACCAGATGAGATTCTCGCTGTCATGTTAGGGTATTCTTCAAACTACCAGGCCCCGCTGCATGTCCACATGTCCACAGGGTAATTGGTAATACTCTTCATCTGCTGAAGTTCGACCATAACCTATCGAATTATTGAGATAATTATGGAAAAGAACAATGAAATACATTTTGTAATGTTTATACGTATAACCATTGGAAATTGGGATAGCAATACGTATAGCTAGCGTGGTACACATCGTACCGTTGCAAAATTATGCCACAAGCATGACTAGACCCAGTTGCATGTCTACCGGCCTCTTGGAGATACCTTCTTTTCTGCTGTGGCTAAATCATAGCGTATGGCGGTTCATGAAGATTTCAAACAAGAACATTACTAAACCGTTGACATTTGAATATTGTGTTGGCGCATGCATTGATTCATTAAACGAATGTATTATTTCATTAAATGATTCATTAATTCAATCATTCCCAGTAGTTATATATTTTCCATTTAATTATTCAGGTATTCATTAACAATCATAATTATAAACTATGTGCAAATTCGTCCTTTGCAAATGAGTGATATGAAATGGAAATGTTCAGCTCACAATAAACCCAACATCACATCGATATATTTAGTAAGTTGGATGTATTTTTAGAAATGATACTAAGTGGTCAGGATGTGTCATGGAACGTGTGCTATTTATATCTCTAATATTTGTTTTACGGCAGTGTGCCCGACCGGAACAAATCGATATCATGAGTCTCACACTTCTTGAATGACCCCTGGGAAATTTCATCTCAGCCACCAACAACATCATGAATAATGGCGTACTTTAGAAATGGATTCCTGATTAAAACTGGTTTCCTACTACATGTAGGTACTAGATTTTGCGATTCCAATAGAGTTGATACAGGGCCCACCTGGTTCTCGCAGGCAATGGGTTAAGTAGGCTTGCATAATGATGTTAACGAACATGAAGAAGCTTCCAATCTCATTTCACGGTCCAAATGACCAATTATGCGAAAGAGGAACGGAAGAAGAGGAATGATCACTCATCATTCATATCATATTTGAAGTGTACGTACATTCACGAGAGGAGAAGAAATACAGATATACCGGACACACCTTCGTTATTTTTAGCTGCCGCTAACACCCCTGGGAAATCTTGAACAGGCCTCCCCTGCCCCCTTTTGGTCGGATCATGGCTCCACCATTATAGTCATGGCTATAATAATGGTTATACTCAAAATTGTCACCTTGATTATCATCATCATCATCATCATCATCATCATCATCATCATCATCATCATCATCATCATCATCATCATCATCTTCATCATCGTCATCATGTCTATGTATAAGTCAGTTCATGGCTATAATAAGTGTTATATACTCACGTGCTGAATGTCTTTCTTCGTCCGCTTGTCTTTGTCTATGAGTAGAATGCGTTTCGTGTCGTTGGAAATATTTTGCTGTGAATTTGAACAGAAGAGGACCGGCAAACGTTAGTAACATATTTTAAGTTGAATATTTCTCGAAATATGAAAAACATTAATGATCACATATATTATATAGTAATTATCACCATCATAATCATCATCAGCAGCAGCAGCAGCAGCAGCAGCAGCAGCAGCAGCAGCAGCAGCATCATCATCATCATCATCATCATCATCATCACCATCATCATCATCATTATCAACATCATCATCATCAGCATCATCATCACCTTATCACAATAAATATACTATTAAACCATCATGTATGGTTTACTTTCCAAATCAGACGTCATAGGAAAAGGAGGGGCTATACTAGTGAGTGACTCTATAATTATCTGGGTGAAATAAAAATAAAACATCACACACGCGAGAACAAAGGATAATTCTTGAACTATCAAACAAACTGCACAATGACATTTTGCAGCCATACCATTTCCTTACCGATTTCTGCGCTTTGAACTGTGTGACGTCATAGAGCAGGTTGCCTCGTATCTTGAAGTGGTCGCTGGCTCTCGCCGCATCGATGTCACTGAACAGGGATACCATCCGTGCATCACTTTCACTGCAAAGATAAAACAAAATAAACAATTATTAACCTGTTCCCTAATATAAGTTTTGCAATCCCCACATAGTTCATTTCATTTCATTTATTCAACCATAAATACCATGATACAAGGCCCACCATGTTCCCGTGGGCAAGTGGCTGATCGATTAGATTTATTCAGTGACCAATGAAAGAAGAAAATACATGTCATATTTTGTGTATATAATAATGTATTCTTTGGTGAACATTTTGCTAGAATTCGAAAGTTCAGACTATTTATGTATTCCATTTTACTACACATTTTTAAAAGCGGATGAGCACTTTAGTGGAGCACGGAAATATAGCAAACAATTTTAGTGTATAAAATATAGATATGTAATAATATTTCTACAGATAAAAATGATAAGAGAGATTGTGTCTCATTCACGCTCGTGTGTGTGTGTGTGTGTGTGTGTGTCAGTGTGTAGGTGTTTGTTTGTATGTGTATGTGTATGTGTGTCCGTCTGTTTGTATGTCTGTCTGTCTGTCTGTATGTAATATTGGTGTGTTTAATAGAAATTGTAAAACATTATACTCACCAGTGTATATATGTTTTGCTCAATCTTAGCAAGTATATGACTAGTTTGACGACAGTCTTGAACCTACCCAAGGTTTTAGACACCTGTCCGAAAAGGATCGAGTTAAAAATCAATTTATTTAGACAGTTGACACATATCTAGTATTCATTGATACAATAGAGCACCTGATTTCGTTTCAAGTAAACAATAAAGAAAACTCGGTTAAATATACAAACATTTAATTGTATAAAGATGTTTTAAAAATAAATTCTGAAACATGTTTATGCATGTATACTATTTTGGTGAACACATGTTCTGAAGTGTTGTCTAAGTGTTGAATAACTCAGATATGAGTGCCATGCGTTTTAACATTGTTAAACTAAATGTGTTCCAAAAGTAAAATAATAAATAGTTCTTTAATGTGTTGTTATTATTACAAATCATCATCACCTTATAATTAGAATAATTTTGATAATGATATTTAAAGTAATGATAATATTTATAACTTTACTGATAACAATAATAATAGTAATGATAATCATAATATTACCACTACTACTACTACTATACTACTTTTACTACTACTACTACTACCACTACTACTACTACTACTACTACTACTACTACTACTACTACTACTACTACTACTACTACTACTACTACTACTACTACTACAAGTAGTACTACTACTACTACTACTACCACTACTACTACTACTACTACTACTACTACTACTACTACTACTACTACTACTACTACTACTACTACTACTACTAATAATAATAATAATAATAATAATAATATTATTATTATTATTATACTAGTAATAATGATAGTAACAATTATACTATAAATAATACAAATAATAATAATGATAATAATAATCATAACAATTAATAAACAACTTACAAGTGTTTCGGCTTTGTCCGTCTTGTCACCCTTCCCCGCTACTGCTGCTCCCCCTTTCCTGATGGGGAGGTGCCCAGCGAAGCCCGACCTCCGACCCTTGGAAAATGCTTTCTTCTTCTGTACAAAGCTCTGCCAGTTAGCCATGACCGAGAGTGCGTTTTTCTTCTTCGAGTTCTCGTGTTCCTCTTCATTTCCCTCATCGTTGTCGGCAGCGTCTTCTCCGATGTCCGACTGCGCGATCTTGCTGGAGCGCTTCAACCTCTGATGTCGCTTGGCCGCAGCTTCTGCCACTTTAGCTCGCTAGGTTGGACAGTATATTTAGGTCATTATGACATGTATGACAAACAAGAATTATTACTCATACAGTGTATATGGAAAATACATAAGTTGGATACCCTGTATTATTTTGTCGATACTTGATGCAATACACAATTGAAGACAATATTTTAATTTAACTTACAACAGGTACATACCCTTCTCAATAATTATTTGTGTCGACTTGGTTAACTGATTTACTTTTAAGATTAAATTGTGCAAATATGTGTGATAAACAAAAGCGTTTGTGAAAATGTTCAGAGGGAGATAACATGGTGTCGCCATGCGAGTCGTGTCATCATGCAGTGCGGAATAATATATAGACTGTATAGCGAATTAAATCAATATCGTTTTAACTTCTTCAAGATTTTCTGAGCAATTACAAAAGATTATCCTCATGTTTTAATTTGAACTTATTTTACCGTAGTCATTTTAATGTTTATGTCATTTATATGTGTTTTTCTGATACGACATGATAACAAAATCAATATTAATATCGTTTTAACTTCTTCAAGATTTTCTGAGCAATTACAAATACAGGTCACCCTCATGTTTTAATTTGAAACTGATTTTACCGTAGTCATTTTAATGTTTATGTAATTTATATGTGTTTTTCTGATACGACATGATAACAAAATCAATACTAATCGTTACAAGTGATGAGCAGTACAATACGATATTTTGTGAAAATAGCAACAACAACCAAAATAGTCCATTTAAAATTAAAATAAGTACTGTATTAGTTTACCCGATATGCCAGGAGTGCATGAATTGTGATCGAAGATTTTTGCTTTGAAGATGACAACAATCAAGTGCTTGTTTTGAATTTTAAATGAAAATATAGATATTTTGATAGGGAAGACGAATTAAACATGTTTAATTAAAGATTTGAATGAAGTTACTGTAATCAGATATACATGCTTGTATACCAATAGGAACTTACAGGAAAGTAGAACTTAAATTTAATTGAATCGAGTGAAGTGAAATTAAAAATTCAAATTAAATATTGAAATTAAAATAAATGAAAGAAAATGGAAGGAAACATAATACAGTGAAATGAAATTACATTAAATCCTGTAAAATTAAAGAAAATTAAATGTTGTGAAATGAAGTGACATGTGACCGTGAAATACCGTGTATTATATGCATTGTATGTTTCACACACGATATTCAAGTTATACTTTATACCTGTTCCTCGTTGTATGCTTCGATTAAAATAGGAGTATCCTGTATATCAACATTTTAAAGACAAAGGTCATGATAAAATGAATTATTAAGAAATTATTTGTATAGGTATATGGTGTCTGTCATTGTCACAAACAGAAATGCATCTGCATACAAAATAAAACATTAAACAATCCTCATGTTCTATATGATGTAAGAATATAATGCCTTTACAAAATATGAAGTTGTAGCAAATTTTAAAAGTTTGAAACGTAATAAAATTGCATTGTCTGTGAGGAATTCCAGGTAAAAATAACGTGTGAGACAAAAAGACAGACCCAGATTTACTACCGTTATCATCAAAGAGCCATTTAGACAAAATTCGACCACAGGACAGTCTTACCTCGTCAAGATGTGTAGCGACATCGTTCCTTCTCTTGACGGGTCTCTTGCTCAGCTCCATCATGGCGATCACGTCCCTCAGCTTCCTCCTCCTCTTCGTCTCGGCATCGCCGACCTCGCCCGACGTCGTATCCGGCAGGGATTTGGCCATTCGTGTCGTCGCCGCGACCACGGCATAGTTCCGTAAGCCCGAGGTCGCGCCTATGCTGACGCGGGCGTGGCTGAGTCGACCGGGTGGTTGCCCGGTGCGGACTAGAGCTGGAAGATTCATCGAACCGACTTTCGTGCCGGTCGTCATCGTCGGTTTCGACGTCGTTGCTTTCTTTCGTTTCATCATTCGGTCTCTGAAGCAACTACGGGATACTTCAGCAGCCATTGTTAGATTTTTGTTCACAAAATTGATCTTCCTTCAACATGCCAATGTAGTTCCTTTCGCCAACTCTGTCAATGAAATATAAATTTTCACTATACCGTTTGTAGTGCTTGTTTGATCTGTCTTCAAGAGCATGCGAAAATGAATATAATTTATTTTGGATATAATTATAAGTTTTGGGTCGTTTTACTTTCCGTCTTGCTACTATAATTTTTGTGGATTTGCGAATAATCTGTCAATTAGCAATATGAGCGGAGTTCTGCCTGCGGTTAGTTAATCACAACACCAATTACAAACTCAAACAACATCGACTTTGGCAACGTAGCTTAATTTGTCACAGTACTCATGCTTACCAGTAATTTGAACCCAACAATATTACATGAGTATTAAATGCATTATATTTGTTTAAAAACGGGTCATTCTTGCTTAATTATTTACCGATTTGCTAATTTGGTCCAAAATGTTCCACATGTCGTAACCGTACAACCAATGATCTCACAGCAAGTTTACAATACATTCACGATGCTACAATCGCAAGGCCAATATGTCTTGTCCTAACTGTACTATATATATGGCCAGCATCATTTGTGTTGGTTACATTGTGTCATCTATTCAACAACAGACTTTAGCGAGGTAAAATAGCCAAGAACAAGATCTGGAGATATTGTATCTCGGTCCGCCCATTGATCGCATCACGAAAGATCAATACAACAAACCTTTCATGTTTTGATAGCATCAATCGATTACGGTTCTCTCTTGTTTACCTGTGAAAAGCTGAAGGGGTCTTGTTTTGTGCCCGTGGGTTCCTCTGAGACCCATGTATGCCATTTTGTTAAAGATGATTAAAGTAAATGCTGGGGCATTTTGCTGACAAATTTCATTCAGACTGTATACACTAGCCTCAAAACCAACACTATTGGTTAGTAATCTTGTAGAAAACAACATAACTTGGTTTTAAAGAATAATATTCATATTGCAATAAATCAACAATTTCACAATGCATTCACACATATTATGGAGATGTTAATTGGAGAGTGCTATTTTCTACAAAAATTTAAAAAATGAGACTTTCCTCTATGTTTGTTATAATTGCCATATGTGACATCATTATTTTTAATAATTACCTAATCATGATAATGGTTCACGTTGATAAAATATACCACAAATAACTTTAACATGGTTCGAACACACAGAAGACATATCACGAGTCAGAATCTTTAGAACTCGGTTCTCTTTAAAGTCGAGTATGTGCATACGATGTCTGGAAAGGTGGAGGGGAGGGGGGGGGGGGGGGGGGTAGGAGGCGATACATGTTTTGAGATCAGGTGTGAAAAGTAGAGCAGCAACATGATTATTAACGACCTGCAACTTTGAGGTGGTTCATATCGATTCGAAAGTACCAGGAATTATTCTTTTATGAACATTAAAAGAGGCTTCGCAATAATGGAAACTTCTGCAAATAGGAATGATAAGTTGTATTCTGACGTAATCGAACAAAAACGATCTAGCCAACATTTTTTCAATTGTTGGGCATTCATAATTTGACAACCTACTTGTATCATTTCACTATTCAATATTGCCATATTAGCTTATAGCCATAACCCTAGTGAATATTTCAAGAGAAATAATATCTGCTTAATTATAAAAAATACTAAAGAGTGCAATTATAATCCTGTCGGTATATGTATTAGTTTGGAAAATGTGTATAATATGTTTCCCCGGCCTTTTCTTTCCCTTTGATAACCAAATGATCTAGTTATGAAAAATAAACATATTTTATTTTATTCATATTATATTTATGTTATCTATATCAAGGCTTATGTCAGTTCTCTTTTCGCCCTATTAAAAAGGTGTTAACAGAGAAATATATGCCAAGGGTCGGTCCAAATTGAAAACACACAATTATCATAATCCTGTCTGTAGGTATTAGTTTGGAATAGGTGTATAATGTCTCTCTCCCATTTTCTTTCCCTTTGATAACCAACATGATCTAGTTATGAAAAATAAACATATTTTATTTTATTCATATTATATTTATGTTATCTATATCAAGGCTTATGTCAGTTCTCTTTTCGCCCTATTAAAAAGGTGTTAACAGAGAAATATATGCCAAGGGTCGGCCCAAATTGAAAACACACAATTATCATAATCCTGTCTGTAGGTATTAGTTTGGAATAGGTGTATAATGTCTCTCCCCGGCTTTTTCCTTCCCTTTGATAACCAACATGATCTAGTTATGAAAAATAAATATATTTTGATTTATTCATATTATATTTATGTTATCTATATCAAGGCTTATGCCAGTGTTCTTTTCTCTTTTCGCCCTATTAAAAAGCTGTTAACAGAGAAATATATGCCAAGGGTCGGCCCAAATTGAAAACACACAATTATGGAAATTCTTCCTGACAGATAATTGCCTATATATAACGACGATAACCTCGCTTTTTATTGTAAGTGAGTCGATACAATAGTTTGATTTTATTTTTTATCTATTTGATATCTCTTGTATCCTAGACTGTGATAATGCCTACCCGTAATGCCTACGCAGCGATGCAGCTGATGCTCATAATCATGATTGTCATACGCATGGTCGTAGGAATTATTATTGCTGTCAATTCCAGTCTTCCTCTTTCTCTTCCATCTTCTCCTCCTCATCAATCATCAGCGTCTATGTAAACTTTTGTCATCCTTATCATCATAATTCTCCTTCTCGCCGTTGTAATCGCAATAACCATTATCATAATGATAGTTATCATCAATGACATCATCATTATTCATCTTCATATTCGTTCGTTTTGGTCCTCACAGCAAAACCGATTCAACATCTTCAACGCTCTCCTATGTGTACAGCCTTGTCAAAAATAACATAATCTCACTCGAATCGGGACTATATCTTCAACCCTTTGACGAATCCACTCAAACAGGCCAAACGATATCAACACCAGCAAGGTCAGATGCCGTGCAATATCAGGATTAATGTCAATGTTTGGCAACTCAATCAGGGTCAGTTGCATTACGATTACACCTCTGGTATGCGAAGTCGAGAAGGACATTGGAACACGTTCGACTTTCATCAGCATCATCATCAATAAACACTTTCGCCCATCATCTGCTCATAGCATGCCAACTCGACGATGGCCCAGTGGCACCGTCAGGTTCAAGCTAAAATCCGAAGTGGGGTGGGGGCGGTCCACCATTTTTTTAAAATTATTATGGGAAGAGCAAATTAAGCAAAAAAGAAAACGAAAACATAGCATCAACCACAAAAGTATGCATGTTATAAAATTATGCAATTATGAGGGACTATAATTATTTTAAAAAAATATCTGCCCCTAGCGCCCATCCACCCAGCTACGCCACTATGGTGACCGAACGTGAGGTCAAATGGATCAAGTTCAGATTTACTCGGGTCACCTAAATTTAGACCTCTTGGTACCAATGGTACATCCAGTACTGCATCGAATACCTTGTCATGAGTTAGACTGGATTGGTTAAGTTTACTCCCCCATCCCGAGCTCGGTATAAACATTCATCACTAATTGGGTGAACCTTTTAACTAACTTATTCTTAATTCTAACGGGCGGCTTTGTGGGTCAACTTCTGTTCTGAAACGATATTATTTTGTGGTCACTCTAAATCGGCTTATCAAGTTGACTTCCACTCTCTATTATTCAGTTTCACTCTAAATCGGCATATCAAGATGACTTCCACCCTCTATTATTCAGTTTACGCAGAAATCCGATACGAGAGAGGGGGCACGCAAAACGGAAATTATGAATATAAAATATTAACCGCAAAGTATAGGGCTTAAAGGGGTGGGCGTGGGGAAAAGGTTTCCACGAGAGGGGTAACCACTTACCCCTAAGAAGCAGTTTGGGGCTATATAGGGGGTAATGATCGCCCCAATTAACTATGCAAAGGTGACGGCCGAGGTTAACGCTGGTTAGACAATTCTAGGAAAACACAAACCTAAGATTTTGTAGCGAGTATGTTACTTCATTTGCATGAGTCACCTCGGTTGGGGAAAGAATATCAATCACTTTTTGCTCAAAACTCTGCCTAGAGTACCTCAAAGTTTCCTGAACCGCTAAAATTCGCCGTACAAATTAGAATCATTCCAGATACTCAGGAAGAATCACTAGTATTATATTACTACTTTGGGTTTGTTTTGGTTAACTTCATGATCGACATTAGCAGTGATTTTCTTTGTATTAGTTGGTGTTTTGCCAGTAATTACATCGCGATTATTTATGTAAGAATGACAAAGCAATAATTAACGTTGGGGGTTATTGTCCATTTCGGTTACACATTTAATCAGAAAGAGGGTGAGAGGGGTTATAACAAGTCATAAGGAACACAAGTAATTTTTAAAGCAATTAAATACAAATTGCAAACTGATAATAATTTCAGAGTGTCATTCTTCATTGAACAATTGACATGATTGACAACAAACTATTTATAAAAAGATATTATTATAAGATAATACACCTCGTTTATCAAATAAAACACCCTTGCATGTATTCGGTACATTTGGTAGTTAAATTTCACAATAAAAATATGATAATTGCAGACAATTATCACAAACTTGTTATTTCCTCACCTTAAACTGCAGTTTAATGATCCATCTGTGTCAACCTGGATCCGTATCGCCCTTTGTCGAGTATCTCTGACACAATTCAGAGTAATTTCCGCCCTGATTCAGTCAAGGTTTATACTTTACGACCCAAGCCACTTGACGCGTTATGATTTCATTTTCGTATACAGTAATATAGCGACGATAACATGCAGAAACTATCGGGTCCATGCATGCGCCTGGTATTTTGGGGTTAAACAACCCCTCTCACACTTCGTCAAGTTGGATTCCAACAAACTGGTCCCCGAAATATAGCTTGGTTTAATCCGTATAGGTCTCGTGGGTATTAGACTCAGGACAGCCATAGAAACTTGCAAAAACAAAATATAATACGCATTTTAGTGCGTTAGTAGTGGTAGAACCAGAGAGTTTGTGTACCACATGACGACGGTCCCGAGTTTAAAAATCTCAAGTCTGAGTACTAGTTTAACGAGTCAAATATAAAAACATTACTGTAGGAGAGAGTTTTACCACGCTACCTCGGAACTGGTTATGGTTAAACCGAAATCAACAATACACTTTTCAACCGATTAACATGCTATAAAATTATATACTTACGGGGAGCAGAATCGAGTAAAAGAATGTTAGGATCAATTCTGTATTATTTCAAAACCCACTTAATTGGTAAAGTGTGAAAGTAGCTGCAGGTCAATATTGTTGAGGCCATCGGCAGGCGACATCGCGGTGGGTGGAACTAACCCCGCCCATGGCTCTTACCGGGGTTCACATGAAAATTACGCTTTTGTGTCAACCCCCAAATAATGTCTGAAAGGTAACGCAATAATACCATAGGTCCAACAAAAACAATATGATAACACTATTTGAATCTAAATGTGTCATTGTATGCATCCCATTCATGACTCCCCTTAAAGGAACTTAGTAACATTGTCCAAATCCTCAAAATATAATTTTTATTCTAGAGGTTCCCTCATACCTTGTTGTATACGTATTAACAATAAAATCATGGGACCGGTTTCGGTTTTTCAAGTTTCCCTGTCGTTAAAAAGATATGTACGATTGAAGTATTCAGATAAGAAAAACTCAGGTGGAGTTTTGAAACCGTGTACAAAGTGATTGCAGTGAGTTAGTGAATATCACTTTGCATTTTCGCTCATTACTTGGCCATGCAATGTCCATTTGACTTGAAATGTTCACACAATACCCTGTGGACATATGAGATAACAACAATATACATTGCATCAACCCTTCATCACTTTTTGCACATGTCAACAAAGTTACTAGATCCCTTTAAGAACCACCCGATTAACCTATAAACAAACACAAACACTGAGACGCAATATCATTAATTTCAATTTTCGATCTGGATCATAATCAGCTTCCACTGTCCGGACTCTCCCAATCTCCCATACCTTCTTAAATTAGCATAATATATCCTCTCTATCAACCTCTTTAACTCATAATATACTCTATCCAACCCTACCCCATTATCGTGATTCATCATTCATGTTTTGGCGCGAAGTATCCCTTTCAATAGCAACTAGCATCAGTGGGCGAGGCCAGCTTTCATCCTAGACAGGGTCGAATGGAGAGGGGGATGGGGGGGGGGGGGGGATCAGACAGAAGAGACCCTGCTGTCTCTTTTCCCTCCGCCACTGATCATAACAATTTTTTTAGCGTCTTTTCGCTCGGCGACGGGACTATGGCTACAACGCTAATCTTAGCGGGGGGTCGCACTCAGAGCGAAAATTTCCCCGTAGCGGCCAAACCTAGGACGGTAGTTCGCCGAGTTAACGTCGGGCGTAGAGCCGCGACGCGGGTACGTGATCAGCCAATCAGAGCGCTTGGACGGCGAGGCTCGCTGCCTCACGTGTTTCATGCACTGATTCGTACACACGCGCTGCATGCACAGTACAGTATGTTGTGATTTGTACTGCCTATACCGTATGCTTATAGTACAACATGCATGATAAATGGAACGAGTGAAACTCCCGCGTATTCAGAATTGCGAAACTGCAAATAGATCGCGACGGTAGCCAGAGTACGGGGACGATCAAAGCTAATTTAAATCCCCCGTAGCCGCACTCCCGTCGCACAGCGAAAAGACGCTATCATTGGCATCAGTGGGCCAGGATAGGTACACCCCGGCAGTGGGCAAAAGGGGAGGGGGGGTCCAATATGAGAGACCCCCGCCTGCCTCCTTTTCTCTCCGCCACTGATAATGACAATAACAATTTACGGTGTGACCCTATACGGGTGGGGTGGGGTAACAGGCGAGTTACAACTCAATGTAAATAGAGTATCACTCGCCGGTCATAAATTTCGTTACTCCATATTCCATAACCATAACACATCCACTCGCGGTCAGCGCACACCAAGCCCATGACATCACACATACGTAGTATGCCGGGTGCGATATGTATTGGGCAAAACCAGCGGGGGAATATGATTAGTATGATAGTGTTAACAGCCCCCAGGCGGACAGGCTGATTGAGAACTTGAAGTTGCCTGCATGCCTGTGTGTGCCGAGAGCTGACAACCCATTTCCAGCCCGTTGAACGTGATGTTTCAAGGAGAGACGAGCTGCAGCAGCTTCGGGCTCGTTTGATTTGATAAATCCAGTTTTCTTTGGAAGTGAGTGACTGCCGCGCCAGAGAGCCCGGAGGTATTTCGGTCGATGCTCTAGCTAGTAGCTGCATCACTAGAGGGATCACATCCAGGATTAGGCGGGAAGCCAAAGAGGCGCGTCGTTAATACCCACACCACTCTTCAACGTTTGAGATTAATCCATCGCAGGCAACCATTGTAGAACATTGAACTAGCTGATATTAAAAGTACGTTGTTTCTATTTCACTATCACATTCATGAAACCAATATACTAGTACTACGTGTGTATTGGTTTTAATATTATCCTCATATACTGATATGATAGTACATATGTATTGGACTGAACACCATCTCTGTTTTGTATATCTGGGTAGCAGTAACTGTGAGAAGTTAATATTATAATTCTTTGTTTTGGACACTGAAATGTTCAAAACGGAATAGTAACAGGAATGTTCGTATGTCCATAAGGAAATATTTTGTCAATTTTGTGACACACATATCCAGGAAGGATCTGATTGAATCATTTGTGATTATCCGAGTGATATAGATACTCTTTTCCGGTAAGTTTGAAACCTTTGCTTGTTATTTTCACAATAAGTATTATTAAAGTACATACAAGTCACAGTAATTGTTCATTGATGTAAATACTCATGTTATGATCGACAATGGATATATTTTCGTAGAGGTATATTACTTTTAAACAATTGTGATAATACTACAGTAATGTTACTATTACTACTACTACTACTACTACTACTACTACTACTACTACTACTACTACTACTACTACTACTACTACTACTACTACTAATACTACTGCTGCTGCTGCTGCTGTATATTTTGTTAAAAATATATTTAGATTGAAGTGTTTGCACTTGATATTCTTTAGCTGAGAATTGTAAACGTGTATAATTTCAGTGCAATGAGTTATAGCGAATATAACTTTTTATTTTCGCCCATTACTCGGTCATATGACATTTCCACACATCGCTCAGTGCACATAATGATTAGATCACATGAATACACATTTGATCAACCCTTCGGCAGTTATTGCACATGTCAAAAAAGGTTACTAGATCCCTTTAAGATGTTCTTGTGACAGCGGATCTATCTTATTATATAAACGTGGTGGATCAAAGGTATCGCGTTTGCTGAATAACTGTGTGTGGGGTTTAAGCAGGGATCTGACCTCCTAATTCCATGGTTTAAGCATCGTCTTGGGCTGATTATACAAAATAATATAATTAAAGGGGAATTTAGGGCCTGATTTAGTCTTGGCTATCAAAACAAGCAAAGTAAGAGCCAAAATTGGTGAAAAAATGATCAAAATCGGACAAGAAACACGAGAGTTATGTATATTTTAACATTATGTAGTAATGAGCGATCATTTCAAAATTGCCGATCGTCGACGAGCAAATCGACATGGCTTTAGTATATGAAAATACACTTATTTCTAATTTTCGTTGCTAAACGATACACAAAATCGGAGCAAAGTTCATCCTGTCATATTGCTCAACCGTTTTGGCTCAGATTTTCGCTCTTGATTCTTCATATTCACATCATTTTAAAGCAAACATCAAGTTTCTGGGGTGGAATTCCCCTTTAATATAAAGAAAATAAATATCTTACTTCCTAACAGAGTCTTGGTAACATAGTACTACATGTATGTGGGTTTTATAACTGAATACGGGTGTTTTGGTTTGGCATGGGAAGGGTGATGAATATTACTGCGAGGAAGATTTGGCAAACACGGACATGGTCGATTAGAGGTTAAAATTGCATGACGTTTTGTTCAGGAATATACAAAAGCAGTAATAGGGATGGGGTATTGACATAGTTTTAGGGAAATTGTCATCATGGTTATCCGCTATAGAAGACCAGTATTAATCCACACAATGAATTGATAAACCTGATTAAATTAAATAAAACATATATATTTTAATTGAATTGTTCATGAAATACCGAGTCGTGTCAGCTTATTATGGGTTCCGAGTTAGTTAAAATATTCGTTGTTCAATGTGTAGCGTTTAAGGTAATTCAAAGTTAGGTAGATATCTGGTTTTGCTAAGTTTTTCAATTTGTTTCCCCTTTTCTATTTTTGATGCAGGTCAATTCAGTGACTGCTGTCCTCCGTGTGTCCGCCCTCTACGATGCCGTCGTCACGTCTCTGTTCGTTCGTTTCCATGGTTTCCGTGGTAGTGCTTACGTACCTAACCTCTGGCAGCCAATCATGTCTGCTCAGTCCGGACTGGCAACAATGGAGCCTCTCCAACAGGACACAACAAGCTGAAGTCATCGTCGTGGGCAACGTCAAGCAGTACCTCCCGGTCTTCGGCGATGACCCCACCACGGCCATCTTCTACACTGCGGAAATCGACGTCGCCTGCGTTTACGGCGTTAGCGTGGACGCGAGCGATATCGCGAAGAACCTCTATCTCAACAAGGGCCTCGTCAACGTGACGGGATTCAACGCGCTCCTGAACGACTGCGTGCACGCGGACATCGTCGTCGATATGAGCTACATCGTGATGGTGGTCGGTGAGTGGAACGGCGGGAACATGAGGCCAGACCAGATCAACGCGCAGCCGTCCATCGTCAACGCAACCGCCGAAAACCTGCGCGAACTCGAAGACGCGGTGACGGAAAAACGCAGCGCCGGCTACCGACTCACATCCGGCACTTGCGCCACCGATAACGCCATCGATATCGGACGGGTCTTGGGACAGAAAGACGGCCCGGCCTCGAGGGTGGGTGTAGATACCACTCAATTACCACCTCATAAAGTGAAGGCGACCACGGATCCTGGAGGTCATGGACATCGGGTGGTTGTTCATTGGATGATAGTTTTACTTACGACTGCTGTTTCCGTTTTTATCTCGTCGCTCTAATACTGTTTCGAACCGAAGTGCCAATGTTCGTATGGTGTTATCTAACAGACAATTAGTCCTGCTTAAAAAGCTGGAATCATCCATCATAACCAGTGTCGTAGCCATGGGGGGGGGGGGGGGGGGGGGGCACGGGGGCACGCGGCCCCCAATAATTTGACCAAAACAATACAAACATAAGGGGAAAATCTGAGGGAAATACAGAAATACATAAGATGTGCACCCAATAATTCGCTTGAACCCCCCCCCCCCCCCCCCCCCCCCCATATAATCAGTCCCACCACGCTACGCCACTGATCATAACATTTTTGTTACTTAAAACAAAGACATAAAATCAGACAATAAAATGAATACCCATAATGCCCCTTAATCACACATCTATGAAAAAGGGAATTATTATTAGTATGTGATTAAAGGGGTAGTTTAGTTTTGGTAGAGAGGGCGCTGCACATTGCAATTTTTTTGTGAGGTAATGAAAAACTGAGTGTCGAATTTGAGAGAACATGCAATTTTAATGGCAGAATAAACTTTATTTGGTCAAAATCGACCCAGAAACGGCTGAAATATCAATAAATATATCTGATCTTATAATTATTTGGGGCCCAAATAATTAGATGATTTTTAGAAAAAAATATAAAAAAATGCTTGCACTTTTTCAATGATAACAGGCGTTTTACTTGGTCGTTTGTAATTGTGTATACCTTTCGAGCATGGTGGAGTTACAACTATTAGTTTATAATGTTACTGTGCAGGTTTTGGCTACTAAAGTTCAGCCTTACCAAAACTAAACTACCCCTTTAAATTACATTGCCAATGATATTTCTTCTCGGCAGCTAAATACACTACTGCTATACACCTCCTGATGAAAATGGGGTTCTTTTAAAAAACAATCTTTTTGAAATTGTATGTAATGATTTTAAACCTTTTTTTTGCAATATGTAAATCACAGCGGAAATGTGTTTTATTGTAAGAAATTGATGGCCATTTTCATAGTTGTATGACTAAAGGGATCTTGTAACGTTGTTGCCATGTGCACAAACTGACAAGGGGTTATTGATAAAACGAGTATTTATGTGATCTAATAATAATGCCCGCTAGTGATGTGTAGAAATTCATGGTAAATAAAGGTTAGAATAAAGGCCCAGTCCCATATTACTGACGATTTTCACGGCGACTCGCAACGACTCGCAACGATTTACTAGAACGAATCGAGTCGATTAAGCCACGGTTTTGGGCATGGGCTTACGTAATACCTATTCATCAGGGGGATGAATGAATAGATCATCCCCCCAGTTGAATGGGTATCAATGACAGATCTACGCCCATGGTTTTGGGGAAGAACCGATACGATGTAATACGATGCAACACGACCTAAGCGATTTTCTCGACGAACGTCAAATCGTTGCGATTCGCCGTAAAAATCGTCAGTATGGGACTGGGCCTTAACCAATTAATGAGCGAAAAGTTATATTTGCCATCTCACTGCACCAAATTTGTTGTACACAGTGGAAAGTCTCCCAGAGAGACTCTCAAATCCAAACACTTCAAACATAAATGTCGAAAGAGAAATTCGTAAAACCCAAACCTGTTCCATGTTTCTATTGGTAATACGAATACAGCAATGTATGTACAGTACATGTAGGAACCGCTAGATTTCTAAGTCATTTTTTGGGGGGATATTGATAGGCGTTCTGGTTATTTTTGTTGATGGCTTCATGTTCTGCCTTCAATGCTTGTTTATCCCCACCCCAGCCGTTTTACCATCGATGTGTATTATATAATGTAAGTGAAAACGATCTTCTTAGTTTTTTTCTTAGTTTTTGATTTATCCTAATGTTATAATTTAAATCAAATCATTCTGTGTAACTCAATACTATCAAACTACTCACTTTGACCCGTGTTCTCATCAGTGGCACAACTTTATACTGTTTTAACCACTATCTGTGAACTTTGACCGGGTCTTCATTATCAAACAAATCCCTCTGCAAATCCCTCTGCAAAGTCATAGTACAGTACAACCAGTCGCCAGGGGGTTGTTTCACAAAGATTCTAAGTTGAACTTAACTCTAATTTGGACCTACCTTTTATGGAAAGCCATTTGTAGCCTTGGAATAAAATATATTCAGAATAAAAAATGCTAGTATTTTAGACTTTCCATAAAATTTACATCAATAAATGTACTTAATAATGAAAATATTATTATGATTTTATGCCTTGTATAAAAGAACTTTTACAACAAACTTTCAAAGAAACTAATGGCTTACCATAATGTTTAAGTCCAACTTAGAGTTAAGTTCGACTTAGGATCTTTGTGAAACACCCCCAGTAATAATGCTTCCAAAATCATACGGGGCATTATATTACAGGAGACTGGTTATACTATACTACTAGAATGTCAAGCTACCCTTTGTCTTGATTTGTAATTTTAAAAAGAGGAATTGACTGAGTAATGAATATAATTAATTAGAAAATCTCCGGTGGCATATGACGATCATCAGTGGGCTAATGAAATTGCACAGGTGTGAAACGGTTTAAAGGGATCTAGTAACTTTGTTGACATGTGCAACAAGTGATGAGTGGTTGATACAATGTATATTGTTGTTAACTGATAAATTATGTCCACTGGGTGCTGTGTGAAAATTTCAAGTTAAATGGACGTTACATGGCCGAGTAATGAGCAAAAATGCAAAGTGATATTCACTAACTCATTGCACTCACTTTGTACACGGTTTTCGCGGTCCAGTGGATAATTTAACATCTGAACACTTCAATCGTAAATATCTTTTTAACGAAAGGGAAATTTGAAAAACCGAAACGTGTCCCATGCTTTTATTGTTATGAGAATACAACAAGATATGAGGGAACCGCTATAGAATTCCAATTGGATTTTGAGGATTTGGACAATGTTACCAAGTCCATTTAAAGTGGCGCGGACAAGGCAAATAGAGGACGCTAGTCATATTACGCGCGCGCTACGCACGAGACGCGCCGTCTGTACAAACTAATGGTATCCCCTTTTAGCAGCACGTTCGTTCTAACCTAGTTGACTGTCATGGCGCGGCCCAATGCGGGCGGCTGAGTAATTTTTCCCCCGGCCCTCTATATGTCTTGTCCGCGCAACTTTAAGCGGTTACTGGTAATTTTTGTATTTTGAGCCCAGACTGAAGTTGTGCCACCGATGAGAAATAGGGCCAATATATCATTCTCTTTCGATCTATATTTGTATATTATGTACACTAAACTCTTAAATACAATAAGTATAGCAAGAAAATAATTGTTTCTGTTCGTCAGCAGCATATTTATTTCAAAATACCATAGAAATAAACATACACATAAAGTCATACAGTCATTAGTTTTAAATACATAAAACGATGCGAGACATTATATTCATAAAGATTACCATAATTCTCTTAATAAACGTGAATAAATATTCAACACCCATCGTGACATTGTGTGGAGAACTTTCGTAATAATACGCATGCACAGTTCATAGAAATTTAATCAGAAACATGTCAGGGTTTGAATTTCGTGAGTGTGTGATAACGTGTGAACATGTTGTTTGTGTGAGTGCAGATAAACGTGCGTACGTGTACATGACTGCTTTCGTCTTTCGTCAAATTTATCTAAATTTAGTTTACGGCACATTAAAAGTGGTTAATCGAAAAATGAAAGTGCTACAATAATTATCCCGATCTTGAAATATGCTGAATTGATTGCTTGTATAAATCAAATGAGTTCTTTAGTCAACTTCTCGCCCATAATGGTAACGAATGGTCTTTCATAATGCCTTATTGAACACCGCCTTGCATGCTATGCTGAATTGAGCATGTCAATTTTTACAATATTTCGTATAACATTCAACATTACACACAGTATCTACGAGCAATTTACAGATAACAATATAATAAGAAAATACAATTATTACAGTTATATCATAATTCTATATTTATACACAACGCACCATTGCAAGCAAAGTAATTCCATGATAATTAAATAAATACAATTAAGATTCACAAAGAAACATTATAGAAACATAAATTAAATTCGCCACATGATCGTTCGGAAGATGGTGGATAATTTTTTTTTCATTTTACACAGTTCATTTTTTTACAATCATATTATATAATTCTGCTGTAGAAACAAACAAAATATGCCACATGGCATACAGTATAATAGTATCAAGTTATGTTAACCATAATTATGTTTGGGTATGTTTTATAAGTATGCTCCTGTTTAGCCTACATCCAACGCTTTGAATCGTGCTTAGAGCTAATATTTTCACTTGATGAAGACTAGCCTTAACACAGTTCAAAATGCTTATCATAGACTAAAAAAGGGAACGCAAATGCATCCCATGTATATAAATAAAGATTAATGGCATGCAGGTCCTAACGAAATTAGTTTTTTTTTGTTCGATTCAGATGTTACGAATATAAATCGAAGAATGTAGGTACAAAAATTAAAGCGACTAAACTAATTATTATACTCATTTGGGGAGCTTGACTTGTTCAATCTTGAGTATATTTTGGTCCGAAGTAGCCCTAAACAAATTCCTTCAAAATAGTTTCGAATGTGTAGTGTCTAAAATTATATAAGTAATTTTGACGAGTTTCGCCAGCATTTTCGGGAAGATCTCAATATAAGCCGTATATGCATACTAATAGTTCTCTGTATTGGCTTGAACATCGCTGAATAATATCTTGACATAAGCGTTAATATTCACATCTGATATAATACTATTCATATTTTGTTTTAAAGATCTTTAAATCCTTATATTTTCGGGGGTAAATCTATACAGTCAATCTAAGATATCTAAAATTGACATGAGGGTGTGAATATCGGGGGTAATCTTACCAGCATTACACATAACACCGTTCTCCACTTTTACTTACAAAACACTACGAATACAACGAAGTTGCAGTATGTTCATATAAAATTGCAATAATTGAATATTTTAATACACTTTTTTTTAGATACACAATATCCCTCCATGTATAATCATTATTATAGCACGCTTGTAAAAAATTGAAACAATATTTATAACTTAATTATATACAAGGCAAAGAAAAAGACGAACATAAAAATACAAAATAATGACACACATCGTTATAACTTGCAACCACGTTGAAAAACAAAACAAAAAACAAAGAAACTTTGGATATATCATCATTACTTACAGCGTAAATAAATTGTCAAGATTGCATATTTATGCCCCTGCAAAATAATCCTAAATTGTTAAAAATTAAGACTTATTGAAGGCAGAGCTTTAGTAGTGGGGTGGATTGGGAATGGGCGGGGCACGGCCTTTAGGTAGAGAGGGGTTAATAGATTGCATTTTTGTGTGACTAAGTGTCTCCATTCGGAGAAGGAAAGTTAGAATACAGGATTTGTTTACATTTATCTAAAATATCTACATTATTACTTACCCGCGAAAAAAGCTTACAAATTAAATTTGAACTACCTTGCATTGGATAGATTATTAATAACAATTGTAATAGTTTTGTTTTACTTTGAAGAAACGAAGCGTCGGGGTATCTGATGACATGGAGATTTGTTGTGATGTAATGTTGAAATTGTTTAAATCAAATGCAATATTTAAAGGAATTTACGGACCCAAGAACCTGTGGTGTTTGAATGAATGAGTATAAAGGAATGAATATGCTGGTCAAGGGGCACCTCATGTCTCTGTATTACGCTGATAACATGGCATATAGAACACCTGAGAATGTTAACGCTTGGGATAACATGAAACAAACCAACAACAACAACAACAAAATCCCCAAGGTGAATTCATAGTCACTCACACCTCCCCTGTTGATACAATACTAATGTCTTCAGAAGATTGTATTCTTAGTATCACTTTCATGAATCCAGAAATAGATTAATGTCACAAAATGTTCCATTTGGTATGTATAATTATGCTGTTAATCACTATAAACGCATTTCGACCAATCTTCATTAATCATAATAATACAGCTCTGTTATCCGAATGATTTAACAAATAATACACGACAGATCACGTTACAAGTCTCTCAAATCACGTGATGTTTCAAACAAATGTGTCAAAAACCATTGGCGTAAAGGGGTGGTGAGTAGGATTGGACTATATATATCACGGTAACGGAATATGGTGTGAGGATGGGGATGGGGTAGGGGAGGGGAGGGGGTAACGTAGTGATCATCGTTTCTTCCTAATCGGCTTTGTAGGGGTATTCCTCTTTCTCCTGTACTGGCTGGCATCCTCGCAGACGATCGGAGACCCGGTCCAGAACCCGCACTCTAGACAGGTCCTGTACCCATCGGCCGAGCTGGGTTCTAGCCCCATGGGGCACTTGTATTGCACGGAATCTGAGTAGGTTTGCCCCTTCAGCACTCGCGGGGCAAACTCCACCTCACCCGGATCGGGGCATGTGAGGTTAGCTGCGGAGAAGGAGGGGAAACACAAAGAATATTATTTATAGCAACATTGTGATGAATTGTGATGACAGACAATGTCACCTCTTTTTTTCGATGTCATTGTATTTCAATTAATATCAATAGAGATGACAACAGCATGCTTATAATTATATAATCATATACAAACAAATCAATCCAAATGTTTGTTTTAGAATAACTATAATTCTTTTTTAGCCCAAAATATTACGAGTGGGACTTGACAGTTATTTGGTTTTAAATTGTAGTCTTTGAAATTAAGATATGCTATCTGAACATGTCTTCCGTCTAATTACCTGTTACTCTGGGTAGGACCAGCGTAACCTCCTTGCACTCCCCTGCCGGAACGTCGGGGTCGAGGCGCAGCGTGGGAATGTCCACATCGCCGTTGTCGCACAGGGCTGGGAGTATCGTGCTCGTGACAGTAACGCGTTCCATGGCGCACACAGCCTCCAGCGTGATCGTACCCTTGTGCTTGAAGCTGAAACACGCCTCGCCAGCCCGGTCCGTGATCCGAGAGCTCATGAAACCGTAGTCCTCGCCAGTCATTCTATAAACAAAGTGAAGCGAATCAAATAATATAATTACATATATCTGCATGATTAATACAATAACACAGGATTGGAACACCGTCACAGTGGATATGTAACACATTAACACGAAAGTTGCCATCAACATAATAATCCTACAAGACAATAAGACAGGGATAGATGACTTCATTTTCGAATTAAGGAAAAAATGAATGAAATGATAAATAAATGCATCTTTGAATTAATTACGATATTAGTTTAAAACTTAAACCTATCATTTTAGTTCACAGTGGACATTATATCCTAGCAACATTTCAGAACATTAATCATGGGGCTTCAACTCTGGCATGTACCTTCTCATTTACTTATACACGTTCTTCATCCATAACATTCTTATGACTTTAAATAATGATTCGGGAGAAATTCATTAATTCGTACCTAATCCTGACTCCCTGCACCGGTTCGTTGCATGCAGCATCGAGACAAGCCCGTGCCCGTACGCAGCTGGACTGCAGCTGTGGGCGACCCGCAGCCCACCAGGTGAAATGCGTTGCCTCGTACTCCCAGACCAGCACATCGCTATCACCGTCTACTGCTATCACACCCGTACCATCCGGAATCCAAACACCTGTAAGTAGGAAGAGCAAAAATATACATTTCTTTTGTTGTAAATATTGTTTTCAGAAAATGGCGATGTCACAATGTATGCTTTACCATTATGACCATGTGGTATCCTAAGACGGGCACATCTTTGCTTTAGTAAAAGTGGGCACAATGATTGATTGATAAAATGACTGATTGGTTTGGTTGTTAGTGTTTTGATTACGTGATTGAATGATTGGTTGGTTGGTTGGTTGGTTGGTTGGTTGGTTGGTTGGTTGGTTGGTTGGTTGGTTGGTTGGTTGGTTGGTTGGTTAGTTGGTTGAATAATTTACTGATTGATTGATTGATATATAAAGCGATCGATCAGACTAAAACCATAATACCTTGTAACTCTTGTTACACTTGAGAACAACAAAAAAGTGGTATTTATCAAGTACAAATCAAAACTATAGCAACTTTGTAATTAATTTCTTCCAAAGAAAGTTAAATGATTCTGATAAACCAAAACGTTTTATCTCCGTGATATTCTGAACTTTTAAAATATAAATGTATTCTTTTAAACAAAAGACAACTCACCAGCTTCGGGATCGAAGTACCAGGCATCGAGCGGATCGCCGACCTGCAGGCCAGCTGGAAGCTTGGCGATGGGGATGTTGAGGTTCACTGGTATGGTGACTCGTGGTTTCCTCTCGTTATCGGTTCGAGTCACGGTTAGTTCCATCATGCCGACCACCTCCAGTGGAAGCAGATCAACGCCTGTAAAACGGATCGAATGGTTGGAAATAACACATTTTAACTTGGGTGTCGATATATGATAAAATGTTTGGCGATAACACAGTTCAACTTGTGTGACTATTAATGATCAAATGTTTGGCGATGACACATTTTTAACTTGGGTGACGATTGGCTGACGTTATACGATCAAATGTTTGGAAATAACACATTTTAACTTGGGTGACAATATATGATTAAATGATTGGCGATAACACAGTTTAACTTGGGTGACGATTAATGATCCAATGTTTGGAAATAACACATTTTAATTTGGGTGACAATATATGATAACATGTTTGGCGATGACACATTTTAACTTGGGTGACGATTGGCTGACGATATACGATCCAATGTTTGGAAATAACACATTTCAACTTGGGTGACAATATATGATAAAATGATTGGAGATAACACAGTTTAACTTGGGTGACGATTAATGATCAAATGTTTGGAGATTATACAGTTAAACTTGGGTGACGATTTGTGATAGGTTGTTTAGAGATAACACAGTTTAATTTGGGTGACGTTATATGATCACATTTTTGGAGATTACACAGTTTAATTTGGGTGACGATTTGGCGACGATATACGATCAAATGTTTGGAGATAACACAGTTTAACTTGGGTGACGATTTATATTTTTAAAAAATGTTTGGAGATAACAGTTTAATTTGGGTGACGATATATGATCAAATGTTTGGAGGTAACACAGTTTAACTTGGTTGACGATTTATGATCTAATGTTAATAGATAACACGGTTTAACTTGGGTGACGATTTATGATAGGTTGTTTGGAGATTCAAATTTTAACTCTGTTGACGATATGTAATTGAATATTTTACAACTAAACGTCAACTTGGTTGACGATATAATGATCGAAGTTGAACATAACAATACAATATTTATTTTGTTGACGATATTCCGTATGATCACTTTTTTTTTTAAAACTAGACTCGAACATTGCCCAGGTGAATATATAAACGTTTTCGATGAAAACCATATTTTCTCTTTGATATAACTTTGAAAGTTTTAAATATAAATACTGGTAATAGTAAGATTGAATATAGATATGATAAAGGGGGAGGTTATAAATTGAATAAAAACAAATCAATTATTTTGGACAATGAAATAAATCAAATCAATTCAAAACAAAATCGAATTACCCACCTGGATCACCTCTGACCTCACCAATATCACCTCGAGGACCTGGGCCTAGGAACAACAACAAAAATAGATTGTATTATAAATATATAGAATAATAGAAATATAGAAATACATAGAAATATAGAAATATAGAAATATATAGAAATATAGAAATATATAGAAATATAGAAATATATAGAAACATATAGAAACATATAGTAGTGATGTGCCGCGATCGTCGAAAGACGGAACGTAAGCTATATAAGTAGCCACCATTATTATTGTTATATGTCAATTATTGAATACTATAATTGAATAATCTCTGTGAACGTTATTACTGTGATAATAATAAAAAAAACATAATTACACGGAGACAGCGAATTCAAAGAAATTAATTGATCTGACTAACGAGCAGGTGATAATTGGGTGTGATTTGTTTTAGTCCTTACCTCGACTAACAGCTGCAATGGGTTCTGGGGCATACTCGAAGTGTTCTGGTACAGTGACGTTGACGCCATAGAACGTAACCTGGACTCGTCTCCTCTCTGGAACACGAAGCCCACCTGCAAGATGAAAATAATTTATATATGACAAAATTACTTTCAATTAAATCAAGAAAACAATTAGACGAACAATCTAAACAATGTCGTTAAGAGTTAAAAAAAACTATACTGATATCAATACAAGTAAACTGATACACTACTAGTGTAAAAGGGTATAAAGGGAAGATGATTAAATAAAATAAAGGTATGAACACCTTTCACAGAAAATGTTTTTTTTAACTGTTTACGAAAAAAACATTACTAAGATAAGATGTCTTACATCATACCATCATGTTTTGTTACCTGCTACTATGACGACTCTTTTTATTACTCTTTTCCCCAAAACCGAGTAAGACTTCTTACAAAACTTGATCAACGCGATAATTTGACCATGCCGTAATAATAGTGTACCTGCTTGTATCCCGACTCTGTACTGCGTGCCACCCTCCTGCCCGCCGAACTCGAATGCGTTGGAGCTTTGTTTTCGCCATAGGAACACGTTGAGCTCATCAAACACTGTGATCGGTATCGTCACCACATTTTCTACATCAGAGTTAAGAGGATGAATACATAATGAGCGTAATGGGAGTGACTAAGTTAGTGGGCCTTATATATACACACATACATTTACAATCATTGCAAGTATCTGTTTGTATACGCCATTTACAGTATGTGTTCTATTTATTGAATTGCTTTAAGGCCTACATACTTTTAGCCTTATCAATCACGTTTAAGCTAAATTTAGTGGTGGAAAATAAACTCGGAGCAAATAAAATTTGCCTACAAATGAGTGACCATATCAATTATTTATTTACACTAATGGAGTTGGTAATGCAATACAGTTATTAATTCATCCTAAATTAAATCTGGTGAATAAGTGAATGGGTTTTCATTTTAACAAGATCATTACATACTGTTAACCATCTTTTTCGTGAAATAAAAGAATCTGAAATCAACTGGTCATTACTTTGTCGAAGGTGAGCTCTAGTCGTCATGGAGTTAACGAGGTTGCCGTCGCGGGCAGCAGTCACAATGATGCTCTGGTTGTGTGGCACTTCCAGCCTGGCGACGCCATCGGGTCCGGTGATTGCCGAGGCGACCCGAACGGTTCCGGTGGGTGACGAAGGGTCGGCGATGAATGCCGTGAGCTCGGTGTCCGCTGCTGGCACGTCATCGATGGGATCGGACTTATCGATGGTCAGGACGGTCAGGTTGACAGTCGGTGGAATGTAGTCCTCTGTCAATCACAAACAAGAATGCAATAATTATATTACTGGTTTTATACAAAAAAAACAAAAAACATTAGTATTTTAAAACTGATTGAAAAATAGATTTTGCTGGTAGGCTGTAGGCATGTAGCAAAGGAAAGAAAACTCCTCAAAAAAGAGTACAACAAGCCTTATTTGTTCAATTGTCTTGTTGTTACTTCAGTGACTTGCTAATTTTGTAATGATTTCTTTGTAATGGTGATTATGTAATAAATGTAAAAAAATGGAATAAAATAATCGTTTTAAGGTATAACCGAGCAATTCGTTTTAATATTTTCAATGTAAATTGACATAGACGGTAGTAATACTGGGCTTTCCCTCTTATGATGTGTATCATTTTATAGACGTGATAAAGAAATTAGTATAAAGAGCAAACGTTCTTATGCAAACGATTAATTATTGTCCCTCTTATGATGTGTATCATTTTACAGACGTGATAAAGAAATAAGTGTAAAGAGCCAACGTTCTTATGCAAACGATTAATTATTGATAAAGAATTATAGTTACAGAGCGAACAAGCTATATGAATACTAATATAAAACAATTCTCGTTAAATGGTCACGATTATCAATTATAGAGAAAACCTACCTATGCAAACGATGCCATCTCCAGAATAGAACTCTGGGCACTCTGCGCACTCAAATAACCGAACAAACGGCTGGGTGAAGTCTACTTCGAAGGGGTCGATATCAGTGCATTCTACTCCGGCGAAACAAGGGTTGTCTGCGCATGATCTGTCGTCTGTGGGGAACGACAGAAATTGAAACATTTAATTGGAAATCTCTTTACTAAAAGTATAATAAAAACACATTGTACAATGAAGTTTGAAATAGACAAAGGTTACAAAGCAAGCACATTGCTCAAAGTTGAAACAACAAATATTTCTTGTTTTTCAGGCAGGTTTTGAATCCTCAATTATAGCAGGAAGGCGGTCTTTAAATGTAATAAGCTGATCAAGTTTACTAAATGTAGGCCTATAAAGACAATAATTATTCATCGTCTTTTGAATATTTTAGACCGTAATTCAAATACATACAATTGATAATGTGTTGTATGTGTTGAGCTAAAAAAATAATGATGTTCTTATGTACCAAGTTGAGCGCAATGAGTTCCGTTTCCAAAATGGCCGTCGATGCACACGCACGTGTAGCCACCAATCATATTCTCGCACGACGCATTTCTGTGGCAGTCATATTGCCCGGTATTGCACTCATCGATATCTGCAATAAACATGAATAAAGAAGCAAAATTCATCATACTGTATATGTTTCATTATATGGAGTGTTGACGGAACCTTATGACTTAAATTAGCTATGTTTCATTCATTAAGCTTTGAAGCATGATGACATTTCAATTCAACACTCAGTCTCTCTTTGAGGTCTTTGTTGCATTGCAATATCACATAAAACATCATGCTCTAAAATATTCAAGCAAAGATGCAAATAAAAAATGGCATAAGAACACATACAGTCATAGTGCGTCTATATTCTTTATTTGGCAAATTGAAAAATAGCCCCTTAGCGATTGTAAGTGTATACATAAAACAAACATATTAAACATAAATGAACCCATATTGACTCTAAATTTATTACATAGGCTATATTTTAGTAGATAAGCAGTTTTCAGCAGTAGTTTGTATCATCCTGCACATACATGAAATGTTAAAGGGAAAGTTGAGTTTTGGTAGAGAGGGCGCTAGACTACTTAATTGGTTTGTGAGGTAATGAAAAACTGAGTGTAAAATTTGAAAGAGCATAATATTTAAACAATAAAATCATCTTTGTTTGATCAAAATCGGTTCAGAAACGGCTGAAATATCCATAAATATAACAATTTGTAATAAACCCGGGGCCCCGGGTTTATTAGAGAATTTTGAACCAGCCGTTAAAAATTCAAAAAAATGCTTCCTCTTTTCAAAAAGTTACAAAATAGGTATTTAAATAGTTGTTGGTTATTTCTCTATCTAATCACTATTTCAACAAAGCATCACATGCACAATATTTTATTCAAAATGGTTAAAACCGATGAGTGTTTAGAGAGCGCCCTCTTACGTTTTAACGGCTCTTTTTGAATGATAACATGATCTTTACTACGTCATTTGTAATTTTGTGTTCCTTTCTAGTTATAACTATTAGTTTGTAATGTAATGATGCAGGTTTTGGTTACTAAAATTCAGTTTCACTAAAACTGTACTCTCCTTACCAGAACTCAACTATCCCTTTAAACATAAAACATAATATCGCCATCAATTAAAAAAAAACAAACAAACAATATAAGACAATGATGTTTGAAAACATACCTAGACAGACTTCTCCGTCTCCGATGTATCCACCCGGACAGTCACCGCAAAGATAGAACTTGATCTCATCCTCCGGTGAGATCGTTCCTAGATTGATAGCTGCCAGGACAGCAGGTCTGCTGAGGTTGGTGCAGTCGACTCCCTGGAAACATGGGCCGTCTTCGTTGCAGTAACTCAGGTCTGGAATTTGTAAGGGAGGTAATTATTGTTTGAGATGTGCGGTTCTTATTTGTAAATGATTCATTAGATAATTTGAGGTAATTGAGTATGGACAGAGATAGAACTTGGTTTCATCATCGGGAGTTACAGCTCCTAGATCGATAGCTGCCCGGACATCAGGTCTGCTGAGGTTGGTGCAGTCTACGCCTTGGAAACATGGGCCATCTTCATTGCAGTAACTCAGGTCTGGAATTTGTATAAAAGGGAGTGAAAGTGGTTGAAGATTTACGGTTCAATATCCTTGGTAATGATTCAGTTAATATTTTGAAGTATCAGTGTATCAACTTGATTTTATCCTTAAAAGACATCTGGGCTGCTCGGTTTGGAATCCACTCCTTAGCCAGGGAGTGGAATGCGATAGATCCGTTTTTGTTCTAGTATTATGATTACCATACTTTATCAATTTAAAATGGAACGCAGTTGGTGCTAAGATTTTCTAGCGAAAATGACTTCAAAATCATAGGGCTACACGGATAATCCCCCACCCTAGAGCTACCCATCTCATTCTCTCCAGCTGTAAGGACATTGAAAGAGGTATCAAAACTGTTATAAACAAAAACATACATCGTTTTTTACCTAATTATGATACGTTTTACTCTAGATGGTTCTGATAATTGTGTCGTATAACGTAAGGTCTCTGATTGGTGTGTACGGTAACTTGACAGAAAGCTAAACATATTTAATTTTCAAGTATTTTGTTAGTAAAAGGCAAAAGCTCCTCTATTGATTACTCACCTAGTATAATGCATGTCCTCCCGTCTCCATGGAAACCGATATTGCACACGCACTCGAAGTCGCCCGGGACGTTGACACACGTGGCGTTGGGATGGCACACATACGATCCCTCGAAACACTCGTCGATATCTAGGAATCAAATTGATGTGGAGGAAAAGGAAAACAAATAAACAGCTTATAAATTACTTATATGATATTAATGCTGACTATTACTAAATGATGTTGTGAAAGTTACAGTTGCAAGTTTGTTGATGAACGGAAAGAAAGAAAAACAACTTACTAATACGTTTTTCGTTGATTTGAAATCCAAGATTTTATTAAAATGTCATCTTTCTTAAATGTAAGACTTTTAAATAATATATTTTTTAAAAAGGAGAACGTCGCTTCTGTCAGAAGATAACTTTATGATAGAGGAAGGGTGTGTGATTTGTATAATGAATGAAGCGTGTAGCGATTATTGATCAATAAGTATTTACGTGGTTTATTAATTTAAAACATTAGTATGATTATTATTAGATTTAACTCACCTCTGCACATAACGCCGTTGCCACGGAAACCAGGTGGACACACCCCACATGCGTACTGCTTGATGAGGTCAACGGGATTGTCCAGATCAATGTCCTGTGTCACTTCAGCCAGACTCAGGTCCGTGCACACGACTCCAGGGAAGCACGGTGAATCGGAACATCTCGTAGGGTCTGTAAAAAAAATATGGATTAAAACACACATACTTTCTTTAAATACATACATTTTGTGACTTCTTAAATAATGATTACATATATGTTTTTGTCAACATGAGGCACTCACAGAGAAACAGTCGATTACTGCTATAAACATAACATTATTATTGTTATTATTTGTATGTGTTATGTATTAGTAAACCATTCATGTCATTCTTGTGTATTTTGTGCACTCTGCCAATGTCAGAGGGCGAATTATTTTCAACTGCTGTCATAGCTAGACCTGGGTTTGAATCACTTCTTTGTAATATTCTGATTTATTTGGATACATGAAGATGATGTATATACTATAAATTCAACGCATTATAAATAATAAATACATATTACAAAAATGTATAACATATTTCTACTCAATTATAAACAATTAACCCTACAAATGATTTAAACAAAGGAAGCAGTACGCACCAACTGGTATACAAACGTGCCCGTCGCCATAGTAACCCGGGTCACATTCGCAGAAGAAGCTGGACTCGAAGTTGATACATTTCGCGTTGGGGTGACAGTCGTGGGTACCCAGCGAGCATTCATTGATGTCTAAATTAAACAAAAAATCAATATAAAAGTGTGAACATGCATATTATAGTCATTGATAATAATAAATGCTAGAAATGATTGTATAATAATGTAATTAAACCCAGGATAATGTTTAAATAGAAATGTTGTTGAACATTATCCGACTGGCGTAGCTACAAGGGGGCACATGATCCCCCATAATTGACAGAAGCAATAAATAGCAAACAGAGGAAAACAGATATATATATATATATATATACAAAGAGCCTTCGCCCAAATAAGTTCAAGGCTAGCCCTCCTGTGATGTAAGAATCCCACAATGCATCACTGATTAATCTGCTTCCTATTTTGGGAGCAAACGTCACAATAGTATTTTGCCATTCTACTACTATATTATATACACCTCTGGCAATAATTCAATATTTATCTAAAAAATTACGCCCAAATATATTAGGCACTGTGTTATTTGTTATTAATGGTATAAGACCTACTATTTTGATTGTCTGAGGACTGGTGTCTATTACACCATTTCGATATTTATTTGCTCAATTGTGTTTTGATTGTATATTGTATCAATATTGTTTCATGGCGGCGCAACTGATGTCATTCATTCCCCCGAATTACCCAGGGGCAGTCTTTGTTGTAGTCGCCAATATAGCTGGTAATTATTTTATTGCCCAGCATTCATACTTCAGTAAATAGGTTTGTTTGATTCATAAAATTGATATCGCTCCATAATCACGATAATAGGTCTTTGTAAATAGAATCTGGTATTAAATTTCGTTCCGTACCAGCGCAATCGATGCCGTTGCCCGTATAGCCCAGGGGACAGTCCCCGCACTGGTAGAGGGTGATGACGTCAGGCGGACTGGAGAGGTCAACGCCCGATAGAACAGTGTGTCTATTAAGGTCAGTGCACGGCGCCCCAGCGAAACAGGGCAGGTCAGAACACATTGTTGGGTCTGGAGTTTGGGAGAAAAGAAACACAAAACAGATATTAATAATTTGGTTATTATTGACGCCTTTTTCTTAGGTTGAATGAAAACCCAAACAAATGTTGTTTAAATACGTTTGTGATTTTCAGGTAATTGATGTTAATAGAGAAAATATGAAAGGAATCCTCCGCTTATAACCCCCATATTCAGAAATGCAAAAAAACAAAAGAAGAAAAGAATAATCCAAATACAAAGACGTTCATACACGTGTGCATAAATTGCGAACATTAAATTTAAAAAACCCACAATTTAACAAACATTAAAAAAAACCAAACAACTGAATACATGTTATTAAACCAGAAAGACACACATACATACGTACACAGGAAAACACAAGACACACATACATACGAAACACAGGAAAACACATACATTTAAATTCAAATATGTTTTCACAAAACACACCCCCAAAATACACACACACGTAATCACACACATATTCACACACAAACACACATACACACAAAATGCACACAGGCACGCACACAAACAATTCAATTTCTCCTACAAGGAGACACAATATAGAGAGTACAAAAACAAAAACAAAGCAAACATATCTGAGGATGCGGATTTATTGGTTACTTACCGACTGGCACACAGGCAAGCCGCCCATCACCATAGTAGCCCTGGTTGCATTCACATAGGTAGGTGCCGGGCAGGTTGAAGCACTGGGAGTTTGCATCACATTCGTACAGATTCTCAGCACATTCGTTTACATCTAAACAATGGAATAAGAACGAATCGTTATTATCATTTTATTATTATATAATTATAATAAAAATTGAATTTGATTAGAAAAGAAATTTGTATGTTGGATTGAATTGAATTTTGAATTACAAAAGGCAATTTTAGCATTTTAGTCATTATTATATTTGTTGCTTGATCATGCAAACATTGTTACACGAGATAAAATTTGAGGGAAATATTAAAGAAGCAAACAATATTGGAATCATGCAGGATAATATGTTGTGCTCTAGTTTTATAAAATTATCAATGAATACTAATGTTTTTGGGGTTTTATTTCTTGATTTTGTTTTCTTCTCAATTTTTTGTTTTACTTCAGACGTACCAACACAGTTCTTGCCGTCCCCATGGTAACCGTCAGGGCACTCCCCGCACTTGTAGAGTCTGATGACGTCCAGGGAGGGGTCGGTCAGGTCAACCGTCGCCATGACTACCTCTCTGACCAGGTCAGTGCAGACCACGTCTCGGGCGCAAGGGAAATCCCCACACACGGTCGGGTCTGTCAAGGGAATGAAGCATGATATTAAAAACAATTATTGCTTGATTTGTCTCGGTTATGAAAACGATGCATGATTTGTTTTGCATCTGCAGCTAATATATTTGGATTCTCAATTTGCTTGCAAGTGTTCATTATGCCTACCAATACCCCTTTAAAATATCATAATCGGATCTGCCAAAGGGACACAAGCATAACGATAAAAATATTAAAACAATTATTGCTGATGTGTTTCGGTTATGAAAACGATGCATGATTAATTTTGTTCTGCATCTGCAGCACATTTTTGTTTCACATTTATGTTTTAAATTTGTTTGCTGCTGTTCGTTGGGCCCACAAATAATTCCCCAAGTATCATGGTACTCAAACGTTGATTCTAGCAGGAATCATCCGTTGTAAGGAACAAAGAGGAGTTATCGAACTTATGAGTAATAATAATGATATTTGGTCGGTAATTCTTAAGTCCGTTATATTATTAAGCATAATTACTTTGTAATCATAATCATCAAAGAGATATAATTATATTGTATAGATTGTTTTATATAATTAAGTGCTCAAAGCGCATGAAAAAGGATAGTATAATCATTATAATGAAGAAAGGGGGAAAGGACAATTTTAAAGGAAGAGGGGACAGTAAGATGCAGAGACGGATGTATGTTCAAATAAATGAAATTTCAATCGGACAGATTCAACAACCTTTATAATTACATCAATCAATAACTTCTAGATGATGTTTGTCAACGAAAAACTAACCAATTCTGATGCACATCCGCCCGTTGCCGAAGTAGTTATTAGGACACACGCATGAGTAGGATCCTGGTTGGTTGATGCACTGCGCATGCTCGTGGCAGGTGTTCGCTTCGGCCAGACGACACTCGTCAATATCTGGAGAGAATACAATTAAACAACAATAACAACATCATTCATATAGTCATTGTATAGTTGATTTGTGTTTTTTTTCTTCAATAAGAAACAATATAAAAAAGTATAATTTTTTAAATATTAACTGAACAACATTACAATAAGCACAACACTGAACAATTACACAGAACAACACGAACAAGGGCATTAAACAAAGACGTTGCTTCTTCTAAATGCTTTTTTTTTTCTCTAAACGTTTCAGTTTATTTTGAAACTCCATTGCGTATCATGAATAACATGGAACGAAATCATTGTATTTTTGGAGATAATTATACGAATCCGACAAAATCGCAGACTGTTTCCAGACAGAAAAAACAGCTATAAAAAAAGCAACAAAAAGACCAACGCCAAATAGGCCTATGACAAAACGAAATTGCTCACAACTGGTACAACATAAAGAAACTTACAAGACACATTATGAAATGGACAGATATTACACAAACAAAAACAAAATTACATGTATAACACAAGTTTAGACAAATGAGCGTTACACATCAAAACAAAAATAACATTGAAGGCTGAACCATGCATGACAAGTTTACACCTTTATGATTACCTTTATCTGCTGTTGATGGATGCATGATATTTAATGAACAAACAAATGTGAAAATAAGTAACTTTGCTATAAAAAAAAATGTTTGAATAGTATTTGCTATTCTAATAGCAATCTTCCTTTATCAAAACAATCAAGGTAGTAAAGAACATCTGAATATTTTAGATTCCATTTGATAATGACTCATTTATTTGTAACTCTATTAACTGAATAGAAAATGTCTAGTTTTGTGTTCACCATTAGGGAAACTGTGCTTTCCTGTTTTTCTTTTCTTACATGAATGGTAAATAAAATCATAATCGCATTTGATTAGGTCGCCCATGTTTTTTTTCTCACTTACCTACGCACTCTCCAAATGGATTTGACCAATCACCGAGCTCACACACGCTGTTCTGCGGACCAATCAGCTGATAGCCATCATTACACAGAAAGCTGATCAGATCGCCGTCGTTATACTTCCCCGCGATAGGGGGCGGTATAGCCTCTCCGTTGGCTACAGCCGAAGTATCGCAAGCTGATGGGAACAAACAAAACAAAAAAGAACATCGTAATTTGATGTTGTATGCCATGTATACACTAATTTAACAGAAAGAGCTTATAATTATTACGTATTAAAATGTCATTTCAACTGGTATAAAGTGGATGTGTTATTATCATTTCAAAAGAAAACAAATATATTTTGTTTTATGTTCAGAGACTGTGCAATCGCTAGCGTTTTACCATGTCTATCAAATCAAGTTTCCTATTTATTATCACTAAAAGAGTAAAATAATTAAAAGGGATATGTTTCTTTGCAGCTGTTGAGCACATTAACCTTCCTGAGCACGGAACCTCTACTCTTCTCTACAAATAATATAGTCATTGTTCCTGTTTCACCTCATCTACAAGTTCAATTTCTAAATTTCTTTCTGGGGAGTCAAATAATTGAAACATACTCTTATACAGATGTTAATGATAATCGAAATTTCATTCACTTACTGATGGGGGAACATATGACCCCACTGCCGAAGTAGCCAGGGTTACAGGTGCATAAGAAGGAGCCCGGTGTGTTGCGGCAGCTGGCATGTTCATGACACATCGCATCCCCTGTCACGCACTCATCGATATCTGGACAGAGGAAGAAACAAACAAAAACAGTAAGCGAAATTAATTTAATGACACAAATTAAAAGAAAAAATACTTAAAACATTGAATACTGAATACAAATCAGCCAAAACAGGTTGTTTAAGGTAGATAAATGCATAGAAAAATTGTTGAATTAACTAAATGAACTAATGAATGAAAAAACAATAATGAATGAATGAATGAATGAATTAATTAATTTATCAATCAATCAATCAATCAATCAATCAATCAATCAATCAATCAATCAATCAATCAATTTATCAATCAATCATTCAATCAATCAATCAATCAATCATTTAATCAGTCAATCAATCAATCAATCAATCAATCAATCAATCAATCAATCAATCAATTTATCATTCAATCAATCATTTAATCAATCAATCATTTAATCAGTCAATCAATCAATCAATCAATCAATCAATCAATCAATCAATCAATCAATCAATCAATTTATCAATCTATCCATCAATCAATCAATCAATCAATCAATCAATCAATTAATCAATCAATCAATCAATCAATCATTTAATTTATAAATAATAAATAATGCCATTTAAACATGAATTTTTAAAAGTACCAAAGCTTAACAGGAATCGAATTAAAAAAAAAACAAGTGTGGCAATAAAATAATAGAGAGAGGGGATAAGAAAGGGAGAACAGGGAAGGTGACAGCAGAAATCAGAGTAATTTCTTTTAGACATATAATTACATTCTGTTGAAATTGGAAGGACGAAATTAATAAATGGCCGATTTCCACAGCTGAACGTTTAATAGCAATAATTTTCTTAACTTGAAAAACTATGGAGTTATATTAACATTTTCACACCGTTATCAACTATTTCACGAGGTGAATATAGAGATGAATGTGAAACAGGATAATGAATTCGATGTACATAATTACCAATCATCTACATGCATTGTCACTGCTCTGATTGTGTGTTCTAGTTTCACGTTATCTAAATGGAAACGTTCGCGTCTTTCGAATTGATGATTAAATATAATATTTTCTAAAGGGCATACATTACAATTGTATACAGAGGTTTCGAGCTTTACCAAACGATTTTAATCACAAAGTACATAATTATTGAATATCTCACCATACAACGTTTACTGCTGTTTGGGTTTGTTATATGACACATTTATATTGACATTGTCTTTTAATCAAATCAAGCTGGGTTACACTTAATAAAGGTCACTGTACTTTGTGAAATGATGCCAACTGAACAGAGAATTTTCATTTTCATGACATTTACTTGATTTCATCAAAATCGCTTCGTCAGATTAATGTCAACACATATACGCCCCCAGTTGAAAGAAGGGAAAGCGTGCGAGTCTGTCCGAGTTTAACACTACCATGTATCCGATATATGTGTACATACAGTTATGTATATATTTCAGATCCATGCTAAGAAATCTGGTGGAGTTCGGTGGAATTTCGAGCGAAGCTGGCCCTGATGTTAATTGGCTTTGACCAAATAATTATTTCGTGTCCCCGTTGTAAAGACACGGATGTGGTGAAGATAACCAAACGATGAAGAGAAACGAAAGGCACATTAATGCTTAGTGGTTATCCTTCCCATGCACTGACTTTAACCCTTTCCCCTGTGTGGTCCGTCATGCCTTGCAAATTGCCATAACAAATACGGAAACAAATATACGGTATACGTACCGGTTATTAGTTTATTAGATTAAGAGACAATATTCTTATCGATAATCCATCGGAATCATAAATGTTTCCGTTTGTGATAATAAAAATAAGTCATGTTTGTTTTTTGTAACTGATTGTCATTTTCCAACGAGTTCTAAAGGGATGTTCCCTACTAAAAATAACCGCTCACATCCTTTTAAAGAATATATAGATTTAGTCCTATTACACAATTTGACTTCTAGCCATGCAATCTTCACGTTTGAACAAGATCATTACTTTACAATTAATATGCGAGGGAAAGCTAATAATTGCGTTCATTACACTGCTCGGTGGAAATTTAGTTCCTACGATTTAACATTATTGGGCAAATGTTGATGGTATATACATATCTTATTAATCACATTTTGATGGATGGATGTGTTCAACGTTTGATATATTGATATAGTTCTATAAAAGTGGTATAGACCCGTTCATAAATATATAGACATCGTCATGAAGTAATATTACAGAATTGTATGATAACCTACACTGATCAACTAATATTATATAATTACATATTACACATACAAATCATCTTCTAATAACGACAAACAATCGCAATCAGAAAAATGCTTTTTGGTTGTAATACATTTTATGACAATCAAATGCATGGAGTAAATACATGTACTCCAAAGTTGCATATGATTTGTGAATTATAATCAACGTCCCCCCGGGATCCTTAACTATTACAATTAACAAGTGATTAATCTCCATCACAAATGGTCTATTAATTATTTATCCCCATGACACGCATATACGACGAGGAGGTACTGATCTTGGAATAATTACTTCGCCTTGACCCGCCCATTAGCATGATGGATTATCAATCATAGAACCTCTCTCTTGATTGATATTCTTACAGTCGATATTATTATAAGAGCTATAGTATCAAAGTGTATGTTTTTTAAAGGGATCTTATAACTATGTTGACATTTGAACAAAATGACGTAGGTTCGATAAAATGTGTATTTCTGTGTTTTGATAGGTCCACTGAGTGATGTGTGAACATTTCGTGTTGCCCATTGCCTATACGGGAGCCTGGGGGGGGGGGGGGGGGGGGGTCCTGTATTGCAAAATATCGTAGGGAACAGGTTGAATAAATGGCATATGGCTGAGTAATGATTGCAAACTCAATGCTATAACTTTGAACGCAGTTGAAAGTCTCGCATGGAGACTTTCAAATTCAAACACTTCAATCATAATTAAAGTTATAAAGAAAGAGATATTCGGAATACCAAAACCTGCTCATTGCTTCTACATGGTAACAAGAATACAACGAGGTATGTGAGAACTGTGGATTTTGACAATGTTACAAGATCCCTTTAAGTATATAATTCCGCTATTATTACTTGTCTCCTCAATACTATACGGCATACCCTGCATGATAACACTGTAAAATTTTACTTCTTCGTTGCAATTTTGCTGTCAGAGGGTAGAGATTCGGACCACCAAGTTACCGTAGTAAGGTCACCAATTAAACGCACATCAAGTGACGGAATGTCGCTATTTATTGACGATTAGCGAGAAACAAATTAGTTTAACATTATTTATTAGTTTAACAGAGAGCGCATGACCATCAATCACATTACAGTCGCCATAACACGACGTTCGTTGCAGGTAAATTCTAGCCCAGAGTGTTTGGTCTCTTGCACTTTTCGTATTTCAAATATCGTCCAGCTTCGTTTTCGTAGAACCTGTCCTTAACATCGTAACTATAGGCTAATTTTGCGCAATGAGTTTTATTGTAGAAGACCCAGTGGTAATTCGCACCGTGCACAAGGAGTTCGCAAGATGGCACCGCGCGTCTGATCAGTTTATACGAATCCGAACTACCTGAAAGGTAGTTCAGATTCGTCAAATCAGGTGCGCGGCGCCATCTTGCGTATGCGTTGCGCACGGTGCGTGATGCACGTTAGCTCAGAGTCATGCGGTGCGCGCAAACTAGCCTCGTTCAAAATGGCGACCCGCTGTGTAGCATCCCCACGCTTGATGCCCTTTTCATCCTCCAACACGTTTGTGTCATGACCCTGAATGACAGCGGCATATTCATTACAATTTCAGGTATGGACACAATATTCAAAGTTCAGCATTGCTCCGAATTGGCGAAATATAAACATGACCGGAAACTAGCTACCACACCGACTCAACAATCATTTCAATAAAACACAATAGACAGATAGGTCAACATGAGGCTTCTTCTTCTTCTTCGGGTTAATCTGCCCCCTTCAATCCTGAAGATTCTGAGGCTTCTTGAACGGATTAACAAACCGGCCGAAATCTAGAGCATGTATATACTGTACCTGTGCATTCTGGCATTTCCGCTGACCACATGCCAGTGAGACATGTACTACTGGACGCTCCCTGAAGATGATAGCCCCGCCGACACTCGAAGCTAATGACCGCTCCATCTCTGTACTGTCCGTCCAGACCAACGGGATTGGGTGTGATCTGACCACTGACTAGGAAGCCCGGATAGTCACAACCTGAAAGTAGATGAAAGTCGAAAAGGAGATAATATAGAAGAAATTAACATGATTAGTGAATGGTTCAATTGTTGCAGTAGATAATCGGTACACAATTCGATTTAAGATGGCAAAGGGATGAACAAGGAATACAAAGGGATAAAACATGACTGCGTTTGATTAAAACGTCATTATTTGAAAAATAATATTTTTTCATTTCATAAAAAAAAAGAAATAATTATAGCAAGTCATGTTCAATAAAGGTTAAACATAATGTAAATACATGTTTTGCTAAATAGTTTAATAAGAAAAACAAATTCCCATTATTACTCTAAACGTTATTACTCTCTACAAATATAATTATGCAGCACGTACTTTTCTTTCCCTTTGTCATGTTTATATAAAACAATCCTTAAAGGGGTAGTTTAGTTTTGGTAAGGCTGAACTTAAGTAGCCAAAACCTGCACAGTAACATTATAAACTAATAGTTATAACTCCACCATGCTCGAAAGGTATACAAAATTACAAACGACTAAGTAAAAAGCCTGTTATCATTAAAAAAGAGCCATTGAAACACAAGAGGGCGCTTTTTAAAAAGGCATTGGTTGCAACCATTTTTCATACAAAATTATGCATGTGATGTTTTATTGATATAATGATTAAATAGCGAGATCATCAACAACTATTTAAAAAACGCTTTTGAAAATTTTTGAAAAAGTGCAAGCATTATTTTATTTTTTTTCTAAAAATCATCTAATTATTTGGGCCCCAAATAATTATAAGATCAGATATATTTATTGATATTTCAGCCGTTTCTGGGTCGATTTTGACCAAATAAAGTTTATTCTGCCATTAAAATTGCATGTTCTCTCAAATTCGACACTCAGTTTTTCATTACCTCACAACAAAATTGTGATCTGCAGCGCCCTCTCTACCAAAACTAAACTACCCCTTTAACCAGAAATCTGTCGCTAAAACATGGCCTTGGAGTTGTCATCGCAACAATAACATTGTGCATTATCCCAACAAACAGGATCACTCAATGAGGCATAATATTAATAACGCATAATATTATAGGCAGAGACATAGAAGTCATAAGTTACTTTTTGATCATAATACAATAACTGGATAGATGGATGAGAGCCAGGAGCGACAATGCGTCGATCGGGTTCACTTCCCTTCTGTTCCGAGAGAGACGCTTGTCAGCCAGGAGTTTGTTTTTCTTCGAAGTTCTACGTCACTCATGTTTTCTCTTGATATATATACAAAACTATATACAAAATAGTGGGATTGGTTTTCCTATGTTTTCTTCATTTTTTCCTCGAAATATTTTCCTATACGTTATGTTTTCTTTTGCTACTAACCACGTCAACAAATGTTAACAAATGTTTGTTGTTTTTCTGTTAGAATCTTACGTGTTTTTTTGTCTTCTTTTCTCAAAATATTTTTCTTCCACATGATGTTCCCTTTTATGTAAACCACGTAAATATTAATTTCTCTGTTAAAATCGCAGGTGTTTCGTTTTGTTTGCTTTTCCCTAAAATATATTTGAACGTGCAAAATATTTGTTTTAGAACTTTTCTTGTTTGTTTGCACTCTCTTCTATATCCTCTGGGCGGTGAAGCCCAATATATATTTTTGTTCTTCAAATGTTCTCATCAGATCCAGTTTGTTCACGTGTTTTTGTTTTCCTCGCTCGAGCACGGAGGTATTAAAGTCATAGCCCCCGGAGGAGCCAGGGCCCCAGTCACAAACAAGGGGTGGATGGGTTTGGAGGAGGTGTGCAAAATATGAAGCATATATTAAAGGTGAAAGCTGTTAAATTATTAAAAGGGAGAGGTTTCATTTCCAAGTTATAAGTGTCATCATAAAGGAGAATCCCCCAACTGTAACCATGGTTACCCGTTTCATCTATCAACATCGCACCGACTAGAAATGTTCATTATGACAATGTCCGCAGTATCTGCCACCCACTTTCTGATCTCATGAACGAGTTAGGCTCATTCTCTAACTGACAAGCCTTTTCCCATTACATAAATCGATTTTTTGTAAAACTCATGATGTCAATATATCATGTTTTGTCATACGTATACAGAATGTATTAGAGCAAAATCTATTTCACAAATTAATATTTGTCGTCATTATTATGCGATCCATATAATTACTTAATTGAAAACCTAATACGCTGTAGTCTTTGATGACATAGTGGACATCCATTAAAGATTGGCATGCATGGGGATGGATATAGGGCGGTGCAAACATAATATTACTAGGCTACTTTGTGCGCATTACATAACATTGAGCCCGTGTGTATATCTGTTTTGTAATCATTATTTGTATTTTTGTTTACATTTTGTAAATTTTGTTTTCGAAATATCATGTGATCCGTATTATTACTTTATTGATCATTATTTTTTGTCTTTGATGACCCAGTGAACATCCAATAAAGACATCCAATAAAATGCGTGGGGATGTATATGGTGCTTCGAACATTCGTAACTATATACTAGGGATAGTTTGTGCGCATTACATACGCCTGTATGCGAATGATCTCCCCAATGCCCATGAGCCGCTTGGAAGGCATGCTCCCCAGGGTGTGGAGATGGTGCACACAATGTGTGTTGGTTTGCATTGTATCCTATGTAATAATAGTGTAAAGCGCTTAGAGATGATATTGCATCGTATTTTTAGTCGCTATATAAATCGAACCTATTATTATTATTATTATTATTATTATTGCATAACACTGAGCCAGTGTTTCTCTGGAACCGTGCGCAAGACGTTTGCAAGAAGGCACTGCGCGTCTGATCTGTGAATCCGATTCACCACCTTTAATGTCGATTTTCTAACTGAAAATATGAGTCTCCTCATGTCATCCGTCAGCCGCAGCCTTCTTGGAACGTTTTCCTGTTAAATACCCCCAGGTGTTGACAAACAAGACACCTTGCACCCATCCGCCTCACATTGTTATAATCTACACCCCTCCATAGACCGTCTGCCAAACAATAGCCCCCTCTCGTCTCCGTAGGATGAGAGCGAGAAGGGCATTAGGTCAATTTTTGACTAAATTGAGTTCTGCATAATAACACGTTGGACATGTACGCCGGATCCTTATCTATGTGAAGCCAAATTGTCAGATCAAACATACTTCCAAATTTGGGGAATATTTATCAACAAAATAATAAACAAGAGCTAAATTTTAGTCCCTACAAGTACAAGGCTCACTAATTTCAAACATATTCGAGGTACAAACAGTGACTTATCGCCCTTCTCTTTCTCAACCGACGTAATATACATCATCACATAAAACGTGACATTATAATGAAGAGTCTCGTCACATTTTACACACCCATTCCGCTTCCCTGTCCCTTAACACTCAAACTACCAGCAGACAGATATGATATTGATATTTGTAACAACAATAAACTATTGTATAGTGAGTGGTTTAAACGCGCCACATGCCCCCCTTTACTTCCCTATACCTTGAATGATTGTTCATAATGACTTGAATATATATTACAATCGATCAACACGTACATGACAAAGGTGTAACATCACATCGTATGCACCACACCCATCCAGCTTCCCTCTTTGTTAACTCTCAAATCACAAACTTACTAAATACCCCTGAATTATCAATCATAAAATATGTAACCACTGTACTAAGGGGCTTTATCTCGGCCCCTTCCCCCTTCCTCTATCCTTGAATCATTTATAAGTTATACCTAAAATATGAATGTATGAAATGATGATTTTTAAATCCCCCGGCTAAATGTGATACCCAGCCGAGTTCCGTTTCACCATGACGCTTCAAGAAGTGCTCCCTCAACGTCGTTTCCTGGTCTAATAAAACAGATTCCAGAATACAGTCATGTATGAATCCGGTTTCAAGTCTATAGGGTCTCAGGGCTTCCAAGAGTACATCAAAAGAGAATTTGAATAGGCTTTAACCGTTATGCAACATATCAGGTGTATTATTGTCTCCTAAACAATCAGTGACCTTTGTTCAACATGCTAGACATGCTTGAAGCACCCCAGTTATGGCAGACGTAGACTTGGAACCGGATTGGTCTGTACTTGACAATTAAATGGCCGTCACCGTGCCGTGGTCATTATGATTCAAGTTCCTAGTTGAAAGTTTGGTGCAAAGCAGGACAAAATTAAGTGAAATTTGAATTCTTAGCTTTTAAACAAGCTACCGATCAGGTCACGGTGTTTAGAGGTGAGTGAATTCGTTGGAGACTCTAAGATATACATGTCGAGGAAAAGATGAAATATATCCTGAGGTATGCATGATAATAGGAGTGAAATAAAGTAATTTTAGCTGGCAAACCCAAGCCACGAAGACACCGAAATTACAAAATCAACACCACGGGCCGGTGCCCCCTAAATCCAAAGAGCCTCACACCAATGGATAAGTCATATTTCGTTCGAGTTCATCTGGAGTATCATTATATGGAATAAATGTGAACAACCATGACAACACTCAGCGGATGTGTTCCCATTGGTTTATCTTCTAAATCCGTAAATAGTAACATTCACATGACATTTAACATATAATTAGTAAATACGAATGTGGACGGTGGTGTTACAGATATAGAACCGTGTGGCGCCTTTGCACCTTCAGAACCCCCAGCACACTCGCCAATGTATAAGTCATAATTGATTTCAAGTTCAGCTAAAGTATCACAGTCGTGACGCCAACGCAACCAATAGTTCACTATACCTATAATAATAGATACTAGTTAGGGGTTCCCTGGTTTTAACCGGAGACCGAGGCACGCGTGTCTGACCGCATAGCAGTTGTGTGTAGCCATGGTGGAGATATGAGCGACCGGTAACAGGTGAGGAGATGAGCTGGGCCTTCTTTGAGCGCTCATTAATATCCATTTACGACGTGGAGGATCACCGCCAAGGTCCTGGACTTGACTTCAACGGGAACCCACCAAGTCCCAGAAGGCCAATTACGGGTGTAGCAATTCTATTGTGCTCTTGATATTGCGGTATGTTGAGGCTTAATGAGCTGGGATGATATGTTGAACAATGACGCCCGTGATTCACGGCCCCAACAGGAGCTTCCGCGATCGGAAGAAATTAATTTCAGCGATTTAATGAATTTCTTCACCTTTCGTCATGAAATGTAATACCATGGTTTATCTTCTTAGCTGACTAAGTTTAGGCTTTTTTTATGGGGGATTCACGTGGATAATTGTCAGCTATACATGGAAATATAAATGGGATTACTACTGGGGGACTACGAAAGGGAACGTTTAGAGTCACATGCAAATTTGATAAACCATTTTCTTTTTTAACGGGAGATTGTAAAAAAATAAGGTATCGCTACAAAATTACTTGCAGAAGAAGAAGATGAAGAAAATGTAATGTTCCACATGTAAAATGTCTTATTCACCCTTCCCTATCAAATTAGTTAACGGTGTATTGCATGTTTTTGCTCATAGCGAAGTCTCCTTACACAACGATTAACACCTATTTTTGAACAGTGCTCTGACTGCTCTCTCGGGTCATATGGACATGTTGGCATTGTCCTAAAAGCGTTGCCATTGAGGTACTACTTCCAACTACCTGATATGGCTAACAACATCATGAGCAAGGGGCAAGTAAGAAAAGGCGGATGGTCTACTTTGGGGTGTTTTCGTGTCTTGGCTGTTAAATACTGCCATTGGGCATTATTTACAGCCCGGATTTGAGGCCGTTTGCCCGATTAACATAATTTTGTACTGTTCCCAATACAAAATTAGATGATTTTGCTGGAATATGCGATAGTTTTGCCAGTATAATGACGGTTCAAAATATTGGGGGATGAGATAGGCCCCTCTAGCGTCTACATGGGATATGTTCGCGCAATAATAGATAAATTGCTTTTATTTAGACTTGCTCACCATTTAAGTATTTAAAAAAATGTGTATATTGCCTACATGGTATTTAAGATGACTTGTGTTGTAATATAACGGAAAGGAATATAGGCTAATGTAAATGTTGCCTAACTAATATTTCCCTGTGGTTCAATAACGGATATACTTACAGAATATTAATGACCACATTTGTTCGTCAATACAATATTCTACATTTGATATTATAAAGTCGTTCAACAGCATTTTAAACATACTGTTTTTCATGAATACAGCAAAGGCATTGACATCTGTTGAGTGGTTTTAAAATGATAAACTCCGAATCACTAACAAAACTATCTCTTTATTGTTTATATACCAATGTTCCAATGCCCGAACACATCATTTCCTATAGTATATACACATTGTGACTTAAGTGGTAGGTCGTTCACCCCTTGATCAGGAGGTTGTGGGTTCGATCACTAATCTATAACATACAACACGAATCCGTACATATTGCGCTACACGTGATTCCGTTGCCAGTGAAGCCCTCCCTACATAATTATACAGATATACGACCCATCCCTGTTCATGCAGTCTGTGACTTATGTCGGTGCGTCATATGACTTTAGTGATTTTGAGCATTCTCGCCCCATGATCAGGAGGTCGTGGGTTCGATCCCAAGCTACCATTGTCATGCCATAGATAAATAAATTCCCCAAGCGCTACACATTACTATGTTGCCCGTGAAGCCCTCACGACAGATACAGCTATACGCCCCATCCGTGTTCATGCAGTCTGTCGGTGCGTCATATTGTGACGTTAGTGGTTTAGAGCGTACGCCCCGTGATCAGAAGGTTGTGGGTTCGATTCCAAATCATACACCAGATAAATCCTTACCTCTTGCGCTACAAGTGATTCCGTTGCCGGTGAAGCCCTCTCTACAGACACACCTATACGACCCAGCAGTGTTGATGCAGTTTGCCGCTGCATGGCAGTTGGCTGTCCCTTCCAAGCACTCATTAACGTCTGCGTTGGTTTTGGGAAATGAGATAAAAGAAACATTATTATATTGAATGGTTGATAAAATGACCGGAATCGATTGGGAAAGTAAAGAATCACATTTGCAATTATTTAAGGAAGCAAAATGCAATATTGAGAGATAAAGCAGATGTTATAAATCGTTTAAAATCGATCGCATAATCACGAGAAGTCGCTGATACCAAACACGGCTGTAAAATTCACAATTATTTTGTTATCATTTGTGTACCTGCAGCTAAAAAGGGATATTCGATGGAAGCTGTATCAAATCGATAACATTATTGCCAGAAGTGACTTATACCATGAACCTACAAAGTACATTCTGTTATTTGGAATTATTTATGTGACTCTTTCAATCGTTTCTTTCATTAAATAAGAGAACATAAATTTGTGACGGATAATGTATAAGATCGTCGACAAAAGATGGTAATTGAAGAAAGTTGGAAATGAAAATAAAATTGAAACATTGAAAGTTGAACATTTTTGTTTTAAGTATTACCTTGACAGGTCTCCCCGTCCCCCCTGTACCCCTGGGGGCAGGGGCCACACGAGTAGAGGCTGACCACCCCATCCTCGGGATACGGAATGTCGTTGGATACCAACTCTTGAGGTGAACACGTCACCCCTGCGAAGCACGGTCTGGTGGAACAGGTCTTCAAAGCTGGAATACATAGGAGAGCATACATTACAAATTATGGTAATTATGATATTATACAGACAAATTAAAGGATGGATGGGTAGATGAGGTGTGGTCTTGCGAAACAGGTTTTTTAATCTGGGAGACAGTAAAGAACATGGAAATGAAAAGATAAAGGTTTTGTTTTTCGTGTTGTAGGGCCTCTGTAGAAAACAATGACCTACCCACTGACAGAACATCCCTACTGAAATAAAACGAATCAATATAATAATTAATACATATAAATAAATAAATAAATACATAAATAAATAAATGCATAAATGCATACATCAATAATAAATACATAAATAAATACAAAATTAATATATAAATAAATAGGTCAATTGATTAACAAATAATTAAATACATTACAAAAAATAAAATAAATAAATATATAAATAAAAACATCAACTGATTAATAAATAAATAATTAAATGAATGAATGAAAGAATGACTAAATGAATACCTTACGCAGAGAAATGCAAATAAAGATTGGTCAATGAGAAAGAACTCTTAAAAAGACGCATAATAGATGGAAAATGCAATCTAAATGAACAATCAAATTATAAAGGTTTCAGGCCCTTAGACATATTAAACATAAAATATGTTATCATAATTTTGAGATAATTAAAAACGTACACCAACAGAAAGCAAAATAATTACAGTCAACCTATATCAGACAGAGATCAAACATGACTCAAAGTTCGCGCTACGTTCTCAGAAATATTTTTAGAATTCGAAAAATAGAAAAATTCCATATAAAGTTTATCGCAACCCCGTTGAACTTCGCCAGGTTTGAAAGGTCAAGATGGCAGAATATAAAATACATCGCACGAGAACGGAATCAGACATGTGTCGAGAGTTCAACCACGGATTGTATACATCAGTTCAAAGTTCTGTCAAATAGAGACTTAGAACTTCAGACACAATCTATGTGCGTCGGGAAAAGGTAAAAACAATGTCAAAGATCATCGATTTGTATTAAGGCTTTTGCGTCATGTTATAATATAACAGATGGATATAATAACACAATGACACTGCATGTGATAAGATTTAAACAAAACATTGCACATTTTATTTACAATAACATTAGGCAGGGATTGGACAATTCATTCTGCTGGGTTACAATATTTACTTTTAAAAACAGAATTTTATTGTGTTGAATAATTGAGAGTGGGGTGCCAATGTAGACATGGTGTATATTATGTTACGGCTATTACTTGTTATTTGTGGGTGATCATAGAGGAAGAGTGGAGAGGAAAATTATTAACATAAAAACAAAATTACATTATCATCATGGTCATTTTGCAAAGCAGTTAAGACGTTCAGATAATAACAGGCCCTTAGTCATATTAAGACCGATACAATATGTTACCATAGCAACATATATCCACAATACATGTGATATCTATTATAGTATGGCGACATTAATTAGGTCGGCGCCGATAGCCTGGTCATCTTGCGTGGACATCGGAAGAATAACAAACTTGACCTAGATTTGGCGAGCCCTTCTCGATTACTATACGATTCTGGTCCTTTATGTTTGAGCAGATGTTTTCCATTAATGTAAATTCATCAATATATAATATCAAAATGACAATCGTACGCGATAATAATTTCAATATGAGTACAAGAAAACATCAAAGTGACCAATATGAGCTTTAACAATATTTCAGAAGTATACGGTATACAGCCCGCAGATTCATCACGTTGTCACGCGAAGAAAAGTGCTGAGATATTTCATAAGGACTTTCTCACAATGAGCAGGGATCCATGCAATGAGCGATCGAGACAGGGATCGATAATAATTATAAAATACAGTACCCCGAATTATACTTGATCAAATTTGTAATATCCGTACAATCGTTTAACAAGATATGTTTTTAAGTATGGAACAAGTGGTTGAATTATGTTGTTCACATTTTTTTGGCAAACACTGCCCAAATTATTTTCTTAAAATATATGGTTTTTGGCGGGAAAAAAACGACGGCATGAATTATGACATGGACGGTTGTTGAACCTGTCAGCTGTTGTCAATAACTTAATGGAAACATTATGATAATTTGTCATTGTTCTCAAAATATGATGACGGGTTTTTCAAAGTTAGATGTCTTCCTTTTATGTTACATTTCCAGGAGATGTTACGCTAAGTGCAGAACCTCTATTATTTCTAGACAATTTCTGGACAAATGTATCTGTACAATTTTAAATAATGAATAAGACAACGCAAACTATTTATCATCTCTCATGGTTACACACACATTCAGTATTTATATGTTGGTACGAAACATGCTATTGTTATAGATATAACATGTGTTAAAACATAACAAAGAACAATGGTTAATTCTAAATGTATGGTCCCCTTTTAATCCCTCTGGAAACACTGTAGATTTCTTATATATACGGTACATTAAAAAAGTTCACATAAACTTTCAAAAATATAATTTTCTCTCTCAGTACGGTAAGATGTTTTTGCGGCCTGTTGCACAAAACTCTCTTTACATCAACATGATCATGAAGCTCAAATCTAAATATACTCGGTTCTGATTGGCTTGCACTCCTTAATAGTAGGCGTCCGTGCAGACAGCTAACCCTGGACAAGTTGTTACCATGGCGATAAGGGCCTTTGTTATGGAAGATCATTGTTACAAACCTCAAGGCTCGCGTGCATGCCACTCAGAACAAGCTCTAAAACCTGTCACCAAAATCGTTTTCTAATGCCACACCGGATATCTAATTAGGAAGGAATCAGACCCACTTGTTATAGTTCTATTCCCTGTTCACCGAAATAGTCACATCACTTGGCCGCCATCACGGGTAGGTTTAAAGAGAAATAGGCCTGGAAATTTTGGTTTAAATTTGTTTTGGTTGTCGCGGCTGACATATACTGTATATATATATCGAGCCCTTTGTCATGTTCCCTTTTTAGTTGGCATAATATGATCTTAAAAGGTTACGTCCACAGCAAAGACGGAAATCAAATTGTCCCCCTTTTCAAAAAAAGAAATATGGTACTGCATGTCTGCGGTCTGTCTGCGATTTCCAATGCAAACGTATAAAATGATGTATATTAAAATCGATATACCGAAATTCCAAACTAATGCCAACAGTATACCATCAACTAAAGTAACGTAATACCTGGTGATAATACTCTATATAAACTATAAACAAGAGTCTCGTAAGAAACGATGCTACAATGATAACAAAGTTACATCGATCTTGACGGTATAATTTGTATATAAAAACAAATGTTATAGACTATGTATGTCAAACTATATAGGCCTCTTCCTTTCTACGTATGGGATCCGGTTTGTCATAATCCAGTAATAGTGGGGTACCTTATAGTGGAAACAAGACAATCGTCCCAGATCAAAAGTAATGTCACAGAAAATAAATGTTGTTGTTCTTCAAAATCTACGATGGTAGCGGATGGGAATCAACACGATCTTCTCATGAGATTTGTTTGGCTTCTGGTTCCTCATCATTAGTTAGTTGCTCAGTAGCCAATGGCAAAGCATATGAACTGAAATACTATTAGCATGCGATAATTAGGTCAATATTTTGAGTTAGAATGAATTTATTTTCTGTGGAAAAAAACAACGTATGAATTTCCATCTCAAAATGACTATTAAAGATTGATGGTGAAAAGTTAAGAAATGGGACATTCATGGACATTATCAAATAGTTATGAATAACACTCAAAACTGAGTCATGGCTGCCATGCTATACGTGGTCGACCACTGCAGCTTAGGAAATAGACTTTTATAATAATTATATAGAAATATATTTTCTGTTTGAAAATTTCAATGGATTACACTACGCACAATAGAAGACAAAAAAAAAATGAAAGTTATACTTTTTGATATCCGCGATTCATTTCCGTTTTATTCTTTGGAAAGGCAAACCCTTTATACGTTGACATTGACCTGAAAATATGGCAGGGAACCTCGAGATTTTAATTTTTCATCTAAATCTAGAGGTTTTCGATTTGATCCGTCTCCTTCCGCGGTTTCTGTGATATATAGAAAGGAAATGCCGCGATATTTAATATCAAAGTTATAATTTTTATGAAAACTGTTTTTGTTTCCTCCAAACCGCTAACCTCCTAGAGCGAGGGCTAATCTTTACCTCGCTGATAAGTTGAACAGAAACAGAGACATATCATGGCCAACATTGCAACATCCAAAACATGATTTCAATGATAACATAAAAAAAGGTCGGTGTTTCTCGGCCTATATTCTCTTTCCTCCTAATACGGTTGATGAATATTCTAAAAGTGCAGCGTCAATCTAATGTTACAATTTGGTAATATTCGGGATAGGGGTTCACAGTATAATCATATTGCTCACAAAGTTACACCCAGGGTAGTGTTTCAATATAGGCAATTGATGTCACTGGGGGATTTTTACTCTGGAGATGTTTTTTTTTAGAGGTGGGGCATAGCAAACTGAAGACAATAATTGCTTAAAAATGTTTTATACAAAACATATGAAGGTCAAATAGTTACCAAAATGTTGATGTAATTGAAACACTAATACATAAATAGTTGAATGCAACTTGCATTTGTTTTGTTTTTCTTCTTTTTTTTTACGTGGTATCAGTTCAGAGATGTCTTTAATACCGACTGATGTGCACTCCTCCCCGTTGCCGACATACCCCCTGATGCATACACACTTGGTGCATCCGTCCTTGTATCCGATCTAAAACAACATATTTCCTTTTACATGTTTACAATTAAATCAGATATGGTTGTCTTACCGACTGATGTGCACTCCTCCCCGTTGCCGACATACCCCCTGTTACACACACACTTGGCTGTGCCGCTCCCATCCTCCTGACACTTGGCGTTGGTATCACACGCCAAGCCAGCGTTGGCGCATCGGTTCTCGGATTCTGTAAACGAAAGAAATAATAGTTTTATTACCTAAACAATTATTGTCATGATTAACAATTAAATGAAAATTAAACAATTAAACAATAGATGGTATTTTCACAGCTAAATCCTCCTTGGCCTAACAATTGTCACAGAAAGGGGGGGGGGGGGGGGGGTAATACAATACAACAGGGAAACTTTGCTTTATGTTTTTAGACAATAATTATGAGTAATTCCATTACACATGAAATTACAAAAGCACGGAAAATGCCGGGTAGCATTCCAATTTACCTCAATTTTTCTACATAAAATTATATGATTATAATTTACTATTTATGATTTAGTGTATGGAGGGAAAGGGTGATATAATTAATATGTAGCAGGTGTTTTGATTTCATACCCAATTACATGCATATAATATACACGACCCGTAAATGATGACGGGGACATTTTTCGCACCCCTAAATCCCCTAAAATGTCTAGCCGAACAAAATAATCTTGATGTCTGAAGTTGGTTCTGCCCTCTCCATTTAAGATTTCCGCCGAGGTTTTAAATGAAGGAAGTTGACGTGAGAGGCGGGGAGTTTAGACAGAATGATAGTGGATTGAGTGAAAACGCTCTTACAGGTCCCGGGTTTGGAAGGCTTGGAAAAGTGTCAAGAAGTATTTAATAATATATACATGCGTTTTACGTTTTATACGTTTGCAAGTTATGATGTTAACTGCAACGCTTCAAAGTAACGAAACGTTGATTGTCATGTTTATAAAAGTAATATGTAACTCATGATTCATCAAATATTGTGTGATTAACGCCGAGTTTAGACAGTTACTATATTGATTTGACTTGTCTTTGAAAAACTATATTTAGCGTCAATGCCATTGGCTAGCTTCATTTGATTGGTATATCAACATGTACATTTATAATTAAAATTTGGAAGAGGAAAAGGGATTAAAAGGAACTTGAAAAGTTACATAATCTTGTTTTTTCTAGCATTTTCACTAACAAACAGCGCCATATTATACTAGTATCAATTAAAACGTTAAACATACCTGTACATCTCAGCTTTCCTGCGATGTATCTGAACTGATGACCCACCATACAGAGACACATGTAATTACCGTACGTGTTAACACACCTCTGATCTGTCGGGCATGTAACGGAGCCCTCTTTGCACTCGTCGATATCTGCGGATTAAATCAAGAATAACTCTACTTCGATAACAATATTATGTACGTGTGAACAGACTCCTGATCTGTCGGGCAAGTAACGGAGCCCTCTTTTTGCGGATTAAATCAAGAATAACTCTACTTCGATAACAATATTATGTACGTGTGAACAGACTCCTGATCTGTCGAGCATGAATCTGAGCCCTCTTTATACACTCATCGATATCTGTGGATTAAAATGGGAATAATTGTATACTTAATACAGATTGAGGACGTATGAACGCACCTCTGATCTGACGAACATCTCTTCAAACATTTAAATATCGAAGAATTGAATCAATAATAAAATTATTTAATAACCAGATTTGGTACGTGTTAATGAAACTCTCCTACTGATGGGCATCTGAGCGAATTTTCGCGGCCGATATTCGCTCATAAATTATGTAAACGTCAATATATTTAGTCAGATATGCAGTTTAAGTACATTCTTATATCTCTTATCTGCCCAAGTTGTATTAACGTTTGATATGTGTGGACCGATTTTTAAAACCAGTATAACATTAAGTATGAACAAATTAAAGCCAATAATGTATAATCTCGAGAGGAAAACACATCATAATGAACGTGTTTATTATTAGCCTGAACATAAAACGCCTCCCCATGAAGTATCATCACGGATCATTATAATAAGGCGAAACATTATACGTATCTACCTCATTTTATATCGATGATCTACCTTCCTAGATCACGTGTTTGCACGTGTGTAATTCCCTGGATATCTGGAGGACAACGACGGCCTATACGCATTGATATCAATTACATCATCATAATTGTGATATAGTGAATAGTGATCAATTATATATGATAGCGATCACTCACTCCATCGAGACCCATATAGGACAACGGCGGCTTGTACATTTTTTTTTATGAATTGCATAATTATAATGTTAATATAATGAAGAATACTCAAGTGTATAATAGATATGCCTCGCTCCATATAGGACAGAGCAGCACGCGTGCAAATGTCTAAATATAGTAACGAAAGGCACATAATGAATTCACATATCTTGAAGAGTATGGTGTAAAATCATCTAAATGATTGTTTACATATTGAAATAAAATGCAGTAATTAATTACTTAATGGAGATATATTTTGTGTAATATATTTCTTAAACAAATCGATGAGGTAATACTAATTAGGTGATATATAACACAAATATATAGAATCAAAGAAATAATTGAAATGATGCATATGTAAAATATTAATTACCGATATACGATATCAAAACTGATATTACAAATGCATATGAAAGAAAAGAAAAACAAAACAAAACACACACACACACACAACTTGGGAGGCGTGTGGATCGATCACATGAACATGAACTTGACTCATGTAATCCATGTTGCCAGGTAGGCGATACGTGACTACTTTACAATGCTTTGGTTTTCTTTTATAATCATTGAAGAGCTTAGTTCAAATAGACGCTAAATCCACTTTCCATAAAAAAAAATAAAATAAAAAAAATGAGTAAGCGGTTTCAGTACATCAATAAGGTACATAGCTATCTAGAATCCAAATTTTAGGACAAATTACACAATAAAAAATCAAAATAATTATGGAACGTTCCATTTTTCGTATTCCCATAAGCATGTGTACAAAGTTTGACGGAGAAACCTGTCTTACTATAATCATGTGTACAAAGTTTGACGGAGAAACCTGCCTTACTCCAAAGTTGAACTAGTTGATTTAAATGATTTAGCGCCGTTTGGAATTATTGTTACCTACGTGAAAGTCAAGTGGGGGAGATTTTTAAACAAAATTATAAAGGAAAAATAAGGTAAAACAGAAATATTCGTCACACCTATGCCTTGGCCCATGACTATCAGCAGGTGCTCTCTTGTTTTACGATCCAGTGTACCTTTCCAATCCCTAGATAATTATCATGCGTGCTAGCACATCACAAAGTTCGTGCTACTGTCAATTCGGGAAAGTTCGTGTAACTGTCAATTTGGGGCAAACAAACATGAAGTTAAAATAATGTTTTCATGTTTCTGTGCTCAATCAGACAATTCTTAGGTTCGTCTTACTATAAATAATCACAGTCTATAGTCGCGGAAAATCACGCCATTTAGCTTCTCTCGTCAAAGAGACGCTTATACAACATTTAACATTTTCATTAAAAAAGATAATGCAGATTCGAAATGTATTGTTATATACATGATATACAGGTACATGGCATTATATCTATCAGTATCGTCACGATCATCACAATTCACAATCGATCCGAACTTGACGTGCACTTTCTACTACCTTGGGATCAATGCACCCTGGCATCCACAAGGCGCACATAATAGTTACACTCCTATCGTGAATATTGTTCCAAAGTTGTGAATCTTACCAAGACAATGGTATCCATCATTAGCCAATCTGAGTCCTGCTGGACATATGCACTCCAGTCGGTAACCGTTCTTCCTGCATCCGTATGCACATCGTCCAGGGTAGCAACGACTGTCGCCTGAAACAAGGATAAGAGATCACAGAAAATAAATTACAAATCTAATTTTTAGCATCTTTTCATTTAAAAAATCTTCTTCACCGAGTAGCACCGACTGTCGTCTGAAAAGGAATTCGAGATAAAAGACTTCTTTAATTCTAATTTATTATAGATAATGCTGAATAAGCATGACTTAAAACTATCACGAAATGTAATTTTCTTCACTAAATCTAATACCACAACAAAGGTGTGTTACTTTTTATTTGAATTAGTGGTATAGTAGGATGATATATAAACCTTGATATTTTCATAATAAAAATATAAAAGATTTAAAACTAAACGATACATTTTGAATAAAATTCCCTCTTTCATCATGCATCAAACTCTTATATCGGAACGTATCGTGTCCCTTGTGTACAGTTTAGTTGACCCTTTTCAAGAGTGTATTCCCTCATGGCTTTTAATTGGGTAATCAATATAGCGATTTGGTGGTCAACCTAAACATGTTTTCCCCAGAGAACGAACAATGGTGTATCAAATCGATCGCAGTTGTACCTTTTAATGAAAATTGTCACCCCTAGGGGGTCAATATTCGAGAGACCATTCACATTATTGTGCAAATTATCGACTTCGTGAGACACTTTAAGGACCGCTAAAGAAGAAATCATTCCCCTAAATTCATATCGCTGCGACGCCTTTTTCTTTTGCGGTTGAATCGACCAGTAAAGTCTCAAAAGTCAGGGATCTATACTATAGCTTAGTGCCGCTTGATAGAATGGGGTTTAACGAAACTGGACATATCATTAAAAACTTCTTCTTATTTTCTTAGTTGGTTCAAAAGTTCGATCAGGCAGAAAAGACTCTCATAAGCAGGATAAAAAATGGATGTGTGTAGACAACTGGACACACTCGGACAATGCGATTCTATGGCATGGCGTGAAGTTTGGTCAGTTCTAACCGTATAATAGGGTCGATATTATACGGAAAACAGCAATTAGACGCCACTATCTACATAACAAGACAAAATAGTTGTTAGTTACAATGAAAGTGCTACAGGGCGTGCATATATTTCTGGGGATCTCTGTTAACACCTTAAACAGTCGTCTTAAGACAACATCTCAACCAAGCAAAACGTCAATACTACGCCTGCTCGACCTTCCAAAAGGGGGTCACATGCCCTTTACGACACTTGCATGGATACTGTTATAATGGTCCATGGAATACCTTTCTGGACTCTGACCTAAATATGGCCTAGGCAAACCATTGACAGAAACCCCAAATACCAATCTGCGTTGAAAAGAAGAAGGCGAACCCAACATAAGATGGTGAAAAGTGGTTAGAAAGTAAACAGAGATTTCCCCAGGACGACTTTTAACACCGCTACAAAAGTACATGACAAATGCAAATACGTCTCACGCAAGCCAAAGTCAATACTTCCCTTGCCCGACCCCCACTCCCAAGGTTCGCTTGCCCTTTGGCCACTTCTTCTTGTATGCAAGAGATGCGAGTAAGTCCTTCACCTTAAACATATTAAAGCCTCCCTGCCTCATGGACTCTCACGAAACATCATCATCATCATCATAATCACCGGTATACGATGCAGAAGGGAGAAGGACATAGCCCCACAGTGGAATGTCCAGAAGTGTGCTAATCACACCGACTCTTGAATAGTAATGAGACGGGGGTAATACTTCCTCTGACATACGAGCCACGTACAACACTCGACATCTACAAAGCAAAAAAGCGGACCCTCAACAACATCCACAAGGAGCAATGAGAAGACAAGACCATAATCTGGCTGGCATGGTTGAGAGTATTGACTATTTGACTATTGGGGTGGGGTGATGTGCTCTACCCTGTCATACAATGCAGTTCAACATAATAGCTGTTAGATGACATTACAGTATACGGAGGTCTGTAGTAGTTGAGAAATTGAGTCATATCTATGGCTTTGGAGCATCTGTATGTTTTTCTTCTAGATCTGTGTAACAAGAAAGTAAATCACAGATTTTACGATAAAAGAAGCATTTATAAATGGTCTGATACGAATGCCATTTTATTAGAAACCTTTCTTATATAGTTTAAAGGACTTAACAGTTAACAAAATAACATCTCTTACGTGAGTTTAGGAGAATGCAAGGTTAAAGAAAGGTTGAAATAACTTCTATTTAAAACTAATCTGAGGTAGAACCACAGTGACTGCATGCCTTTCTGATGATATACATCTATAAAACGCAGTTAAGTCATATCAGTTGTTGCAATCAGAATGTTATTTTCATCCTCTATGATTTATGTGCGGTCGATAGGTCGGTAAAATGTTCATATTTCTTCACGTTCGTCATCATTATTTGTTCTACCCCCAAGCAGTGGGAAACTTATGGCATTTATGCAAAAAGGAAAAGACCCGTTTTGTGTTCAGCGTTTTTAAAATAAAGGAAACGCCTTACTCATACAATACGAGTTCCGATCCTCTAGGCATGTCGGAGTTTTGATTATTATTGGGAAAACAAATTGTAAACGTTTCAAACACTAGCTAAGTAAATTCGTCATCTTCTTCATCCCGATACGCTCTAAAGGTATTTGGTGCAAGGAACATCACCGTTGTTTGAAGAAGAAGAAGAAGAAGAAGAAGAAGAAGAAGAAGAAGAAGAAGAAGAAGAAGAAGAAGAAGAAGAAGAAGAAGAAGAAGAAGAAGAAAGGGAAAGAAATATGCACTTCCGTTTCGTCTTCCTGTTTCATGCAAACACTTGTCACCTTGAGGTTTTCCCAACTGTTCCACTGAACATCTGAATCATTTCCCACAGAAAATACATCAAAAGCGTGACTCAGGGAAAGTGACAGTTATACATCAACAAGCGAAATTAATGTACATGTGCGTGGTGAAGGGTAAAGGGTTCAGCAGCATCATGAACTTGGTTTGGAAGAGATTTTGTTTAGTACCACCTTGCGTGCTTTGTGTGGGTGGGAATGGCTGTGAGATCAGGCAGCCTGAATGCCACCACAAGCCTGCACATATTTTACCAATTAAACCTTAACCATGTTAAGCGAACATTATTTTTATGTGGGAGGTTAATTCAATATCTTGATAATATTTTTTCACTAAAGCGCAGAGTAATGTCAATGGAATTCAAATTTAAATCATTAATAAAATGCATCACTCTGCATAACATAACAAAGAGGATAATTTATTTTCTTAACCTTATTTATACTAAGATAAAGATAAAAGTTTACTTCTCTGTACACACCTCTGCCATACAATACATATTTTATCTACGTACTTAGCCCTTGCGCATCATCAAGACATAATTATAATTCTTTGTACAAGATTTATATTAGCAGTATAGTGCGTGTTCGTCATTTAGACTTTTTGAAGACATATAAATACGTTTTTCTGGAATATTATCAGATGATTAAATCGAACTTAACGATTTCACATGAATTATAAACTTTGAACAAAATGTTTATAAATAATACATAATTATCACACGTATAGAAAACTGCTTTAGGGTGACGTAGGTCTTGCACCGTGTGGGAAGAGTAAGTTACCATGTCAATGACCGTTAATAAATGCGTGGGTAAGTAAAAAAAAAAGAAAGAAAAAAGAAGGTGTTTGCTTCATGTTAAATAGACGAATCAAGGTAAAGAATAAAGTATATTTAGTGAACAAAAATACAAGATAAACACGACATTTAATGGATACAAGAAGTGCCTTATAGACATTTGACAACTTTTAGGTTTGAGTTTGACTTTGGGATTTTAGATATTTTAGACTAGATTGTTTTACTTTGGGGTGCCGATTACTGGTAGATCAACGGTACATGCTTGTTTAATTAGATATTCACGTGCACATGTTTTGGCATCCTCCTCAAGTAGGTATTCCTGCTCGCAGTGACATCTGTAACTGCCCGTAGTACAAAATACAATCAGCGTGCTTTTAAATCTTTAAGAACTTTTATTTTTGGACAAGTAGAGTTCGTGCATGGGGTGCCGAATACTGGTAGATCAACGGTATATACTTGTTATTTTGATACTCACGTATACATGTTTTGGCATCCTCCTCAAGTAGGTAGCCCTGTTCGCAGTGACATCTGTAACTGCCCATTGTGTTTATACATCGCTGATTGCACGGCCTCGGCTCCATACCACACTCATTGCGATCTGAAAAATCACACATAAATAAATTTAGAAAACAGAGTTCGTGTTTATTTAAACTCATTTGATAAAGACACGATGCACGAAGATGCCCGAGTGATTAAAAATTGTCTTTTCAACTTTCACATGATAAGTATTACACAATATTATGAGATGAGTGATAGAATATGGACGAATAAAGTTGAATTCAGATAAATCGTTTTGTCGGTGATTACAAGAAAGGATGGATTACACTTCTGAACATAAATTTAATTTTCACTCGTTATCTCAGATCATCTTCCAACATAAGAAAATGAAATGTAAAGCATGAAGTAGACAGGGGGATAGGTAGGGGGAGATCATACTGTTTTGCGACTCGACTTTTCCATCATAAAGAGCCCAAATTAATTTGGAGATTACAGTAACCTAAATCAAAACAACATCCCTTCAATGGCATTGTCACTCGCATCTTAAGACATCTTCACAGCGGATCTAATATACCAATCGCTTTCTTCTCAGATTTAGCCCTATATTTAAACATTTAACGTGATAAAGATAAATTGGGATTAGCACGAATATGGGGACACCACATGGCGCATCTAACACCCAACTGTTTTCTTGAAGATATTGATAAAAACAAGAACATGGACAATGTATAATGGGGTTGAATTGGTAAATTGGCAGAACAAACAATACTTGGGGTTGACTAAAATACGCTTCATCAAAGTGATATTTAAACATAAGCGTGGTAAAGATAACATGGGTTTATCAGGAATCTATATAAGGACACCACACCAGGCACACGGCGCATCCTATCACCAAGCTTTGTTCTTTAGGTTGTTTAAAAAACAAGAACAAGAACTTGGAAAATGTGGACAGGGAAATTGGTATAATGGGAAGAACAAACATGGACGCAGTGTCGGTTAAACACGCGTCGCGGTGATCATGGTGAAAGCTATAGTGTTAGGACCCTTGGATTGTCAACGGTGGGTCAATTGATGTGGCAAATTGCCACCCGGATGACACCGAGGGGTGCCATCACCTGGGTGATGGCATCTGTTATCTCCTCTCACTACCAGCATCACCGATCACCAGCATCACCAGGGTACATATCTTGCACCTCTCCGCATGTATGCGTACCTGCCTTTTCTGCCATTAACGTATTTTGTTTTCTGTATGGATTGCATACAAACTATCATAATTTTTTGTCTTTGGACATGTTGCAACACACAATTATGTAGATCTCTCCACAGTATAAGTTTAGAGAGACCATCAAAGTCTGAGCACATCACTTACAATTGCAATTACACTTACAATTGCAGTAACATTAGCTGATGTCGACGCATAAATCATTTTGAACCATTCTGACATGTAAGATGACGTAGTTTAAAATCAATTGAATCGTCATTATCCAGACGCGTTCTTACTTATGATCAAAAATTGAAAAGCAATATCATATGGGAATAAATATTATCAAATTCTATCGAGCACGTTTGTTAGTAGCATATCCCTAATAAATGGAGAACGAATTGTTCAAACTAATTTAGTTGTCGGGATACAGGGTTAAAGAGGGCTTTCATAGGGACAAAAGAATCGCCACTCGACAGGAAGTCAGATCCCTGTATTCATAATGGATTATTTCATATTTCTCCTCTTGGATCATTTTAAGGTCAATTACACCCCCTGGAAATGTGGTCAATCTTCTCAAACTGCGAGCCGCTTACCAGCAATTACTGCCACTATTATGCCCTAAACTGTCGGGGAACATGCATGGAAATGAACACTCAGCACCCGCCAGGTTTCCCTCCCCTGTTGAATATACGACATGATAATCATGATAATGCATGCTCAGGGAGGCCGCCATCTCAAGTGACGATTCATAGGGTGTTAGGAATTAGTTTGATCCCGGTCGCGACGGGCCCTCTAAAGGGTAATACAAAGACCATGTTTGTTTTGATAAACATGCATAATTACCGTGTATTCACACCGTCTTTTATACCCCAAAAAGAATACAACTATCACATTTTGATATTCAGATGTCCATAATCATATTCCCGTGAGCATGCATGGTGATCTTCGCAACCCCCTGTAGCCAAACTTCCGATCTAATTTTAACAACTTCTATAATTATAATTTATAATCTTTGTTCGGGACAAGAGCAAGTTGATAGTCAATTTCATAGACAAAGAAGTTGGGGTTAAAAAGCTTGAGATGAGTGCTTAAAGATTTATCTATTAAAAAAAATAGATGAATAGATAATTCCTATTTGAACAAAGTTTCAATCAGGAGTATTAATGATGGATTAAATAATTATGTATACCAAGAAAAGATGAGCTGTTGTATCTTACAATAAATGATAACTCACACATTAATTTTGCTGACCACATTGGGATATGTACAATGGGGAAGAGAAAATAACGATCAACAATATATTAGGACAAACACATGCTGAACATTTGAAAGGGGGTGCAAACTTAACTGCCATGCATTTCGAAGATTATTTCCGGTGTGATAGATCACCAAGCACATCATCAATCATGGCGCTGACTATTTCTCGCTGGCAATTAAATATTTGTATTTCTAGGTGACGGTAAATGCGTGAGCAGTTGCTACAGTTATTTATTATCATTATATCTGTACAGTAATTGTTACAGACGTGTGGTTTTAAGAATGGACCATTTAAGTTTATGTGTAACTTTAAACAAAATTGCACAGTCAGAACCAGCAATATTTTGCCGGAGCCCGCTGAATACCTTTAATTTAAGACAAGAATGTATAATGAAGAATCTATAAGTATATACTCCTACGCGTACATGGTCTTCCAAGTAATGTGGGTCTTGTATATGGTGATAAAGGGACACTAAAGACGCGAGCCATCAGTCACAATGAGACTCATGATGTCTTTTCTCTGTTATCAATCAACGCTAATGGTTACGGCGATGATGGTGGTATCTAGATGACACCTCGAGGGGGTGGGGTGGGGGAGGGGCAAATATCGGTCGTGCGTGTATTTAGATGAAGACATGCAATTATGCTTCCACATTGTGAGGTGATGTGGGGGCAAAATATCGGTCGTGCGTGTATTTTGATGAAGACATGCAATTATGCTTCCACATTGTGAGGTGGGGTGGGGGCAAATATTAGTCGCACGCGTATTTAGATGAAGGCATGCAATAATGATTCCACATTTTATATACAATCAGTGCTTTGTTAATGAGCCTATACAAACGGGGTATAATTATGGATATATAGACCTTCCACCGTGGTGATTGAAGTGGTCATTAAAATGGCTGTGTGCTCATCAAACACACTACATAATGGGTCCACACTACATTGTGAAATCGAGTGTAAGAGGTAAGTGTCGGGGGAAGGAGTGAATTTGCCCTTTTACGAAAGTGTATCAAAAAACATAATTGTTTCTGAGATACTAGCATACAAGTCTCGGTACAGTAAGTTCTCACCTTTTGCCGAAATAGTACCACCGAATTTTAGCAAATTGTGTAACACATCTTGGTGTTATTGTTTAAAGGGAAATGACAGTAGTGGGAAACGCCCCACACACTAAAAAAAAATGAAATGTACGCTCTTATTACCAACCATGTAAAAGAATATAATTTTACTAATATGGGATTATAAACATTTGGCCAGGAAAGCGCCTACTAATGGATATATTTGCAAAATTATTAAACTGATTTACAGTATAAATCGATCGCCAACGCGGAATCGCACATACGCTACGTGCAAAAGTCCATGTGGTCCGCATATGCTTTCCGGTATGCGGCCCGTATGATGGCTTGTCGATATCTCCAGCCCAGCGCTAGCAGCACGGACAGGTGCGAACGGGCGGTGGATTTATAGATTTCACGGGCGGTCATTGGATTTTTCCGATATTTCTGCATGTAACGATGCTTAGGTTCGGATTTTACCACACAGGCCCTTTTTAGATACTTATTCAACAATATTGATCAATTATTTTGGCCAATATAAATGTTTTCTGTAACTTTCCCAAAACTGTTATTCATCTTTAAGGAAAAAATTAAAAATTTTGGAGGATTCTACGACTTTGAGGTTTAGTGTTGACGCAGGGTGAGTGTATACGGAGCATGAGAATTCATCCTAAGCACTCCCCATGATTATCAGACCATGGCGTCAATTACTACGCCAAACAGAAGAAATTTATGATGAACCATTATTTTGATTTCTATTCCATACTGATATTCAAACATAGATGAAACTGAACAGAAATAAATGTTAAAGGGGTAGTTTAGTTTTGGTAGAGAGGGCGCTGCACATCACAATTTTTTTGTGAGGTAATGAAAAACTGAATGTCGAATTTGAGAGAACATGCAATTTTAATGGCAGAATAAACTTCATTTGGTCAAAATCGACCCAGAAACGGCTGAAATATCAATAAATATATCTGATCTTATAATTATTTGGGGCCCAAATAATTAGATGATTTTTAGAAATTTTTTTTTAAATGCTTGCACTTTTTCAAAAATTTTCAAAAGCGTTTTTTAAATAGTTGTTGATGATCTCGCTATTTAATCATTATATCAATAAAACATCACATGCATAATTTTGTACGAAAAATGGTTGAAACCAATGCCTTTTAAAAAAGCGCCCTCTTGTGTTTGAATGGCTCTTTTTGAATGATAACAGGCTTTTTACTTAGTCGTTTGTAATTTTGTATACCTTTCGAGCATGGTGGAGTTATAACTATTAGTTTATAATGTTACTGTGCAGGTTTTAGCTACTTAAGTTCAGCCTTACCAAAACTAAACTACCCCTTTAACAAATTTAAATAATATCAGTGGCGTTGCTTTAATTATATTTTACGTAAATAAACTCGTTTATATAATCAATTTACGTCTCTGGCATCGCCGTGTCTTCAAAAATTTAAGGGATCAAATTACTTTATTGACATGTGTAAAAAGTGATGAATGCATGGTTTATAATCAATGTGTTCCACTATATTAAAGTAATGAGTGAAGATTCACGTATGGATTTTATATGCCATGCATAGTTATGATCGAAAATGCAAAGTGATATTCGCTAACTCATTGCACGGAATTTGTACATGGTTATAACTTTCCAGTGGATAATTACAAATTCGTACACTTCGATCAGAAATATCTTTTTATCGAACGGGAAGTTCAAACAACCGAAACTTGTTTCCATGCTTATATTGTTAATACAAAATTATGAATACAACAAGGTATAAGAACCACTAATGTTCTAAGTAAGTTTTGGTGGATTTGGACCATGTTACTTATACTTTTAAGCGAAAATGTTTAGGCCGAATTTCACTGGCGTGCAATTGAATTTCCTCCGATAATTCTGCATTTAACGATACAAATACTCGAAAGTCCTTCTTCAATACTTATTCAATATTGATCAATTTGTTTGGCCAATATATTTTTTTTTCGGTAACTATCCCAAAGCTGTTATTTGGCTTTCAAATGGCGTTCCCTGTAAGGCGCTCTAACAAACAAAAACCGCCTAAGAAAAGAAATGGCGGCGCATTAAAACAAAAAATATGATGTCACTTTTAAAATGAATTGCTCCTCACCTGCATTACAGTTTGCCCCGGTGTATCCAGGCTCGCAGCGGCACTGATTGGGCGCCACACAGGTCCCATGCACGCATCCAGATTCACAGATAGCTGCACATGGGGGAATAAGAAAAGAGATTTAGACATTTTAAAACAGTGCAATCATGATAATTAACTTTAACGATTATTTATCATGTTTGTCGGTGATTTATAAAAACATAATAGTATTCAAAACACACTTGAAACAATTATTGTGGATTTTTATCATCATGCTCAAGAATTTATATATGTATATGTATGTATATATAAGCATATACAACAATAAAACAAGAATGTTAACACGTTTAATGAGTACAATAAGTCGTTGTATCTTTTAATTATTGATTTACATTATTGCGTTACTTTCCAGTAGAATGTATTATGCTAATTTTTGAGTAGGCATATCCATATTCCGTCAGCAGTAATAATGGAGACAATGGAGTCGTGATACCCAACGTCATACACATTTCACGCACTGCGTCACGTACACCTCTGTTATATGTCATTACAAATACCATTATAAGTTCTCGGATCAGTTAAACCAATAACGATACATCTTCATTAGATAAAAAGGGACTGTGGGGAAGTATATTTCCTCCCCTTGTCGGTAATAATAGGAACAGCCACATGGACTACCACAGGCATCTGCAATATAACAGCTTGTACATATCGCTTTATGTACCAAGTGTTTGATAATAATTTCAACATTTAGGTCAATATACGTGTTTTAACATGTGTTCCTTATCAGACTTGTCACGAAAATCACATTCTGGGTTAATCTCAACAGCCATTTACGTCATCTCAAATCATGCCACAAATCCATTTTTATTTAGCGACGTTTACAACTTGACTATTATACAGAGCGCTGCCTGCCGCACTCTGGGGTGTGTTTCTAATTACACGAATTTCGTCGACGTACGTGATTTAGAAATTGCGAAAAATGCAGCGAAAAAGGTCGACCCGACTTTTGAAAATACTTTAAAGGGACTTAGTAACATTGCCAAATCCTCAAAATCCAATTGGAATTCTAGCGGTTATTTACGATTGAAGTGTTCAGATGTTAAATTATCCAATGGACCACGAAAACCGTGTACAAAGTGAGTGCAATGAGTTAGTGAATATCACTTTGCTTTTTTGCTCATTACTCGGCCATTTAACGTCCATTTGACTTGAAATGTTCACACAAAACCCTGTGGACATATTAGATAACAACATTATACATTGTACCAACCATTTATCACTTTTTGCACATGTCAACAAAGTTACTAGATCCCTTTAAATGTATATGAGTCAAGTAATGTACGTGTTTAAAAGGTGGTGTGACTTCTCTCATTACCCTTTTTGGTAGTGTGCACAGGTGCCGCACACTCAATCTAAAGTGTTAATCGTCCATGGGGATTGTATGGTCCTACTCCGAAATACTCTTAATACGTGCTTGTAATCTGCATCACGAGTTATACTGATAATAATAATACTCATACTAATAATATAGAAGGATTCATAATGCGCCAATTCCATATTCTTCTTATTTTTTCTTCAAAATGCTCAAAAGTTATCTACACGAAGCGCAAAAAATCAAGTAAGTGTACATAAACATGTGAACGTATGTATAATCAACAAACGTGTGTACATAAATATTCGGAAAACAACTGATACAATATACAAGTATTGAACAAACGTGATGAAATTACTGAAACTTGCCGAATTCTGACCCATCCCAACCACTCCATATAAGTTCGAAGCCCCATTAATATTTAAAAAGCGGGATCTTATCACCATGACAACGTGACTACAACCAGTTCATAAGACATAGTTCTCCTAGATATCTTTATGGTTAGACGGTTGATATAAAACTTAATTTTCTCAAAGTCTCATACCGCTTTGTCATTTAAACGTGAAAAGCAAATAAATAGATACATAAACAACAAGTTTGTGGTTATAATTTGATCAATAACCCATTTTCTTGTCATTTTTGTGGTATATATTTGTTATTTTCCATTCTCCTTATTTATCTAAACCAATCTAACTGTTTCAAACATGTCGCATTGAATTCGTGCACATGTCCATACGGTTGACAAATCATTGCACTTTTCGAAAATCCCCCTCATCCTCGGCTCTACTATTTGTACATAAATCACTGGATTATAGTTCTTATTTCACCAAACGTTGCATTACAATTCGGGTTTTGATTTGAAGTTATTTTATTTCTTGTTTTGACCACTTTCACGGTTTACGACCCTCGGCTTTTACCGATTTAAGCGGTTACTTGGTGCCGTTGCTCCTTTTCAGCCACTTTGAAAGGGGGAAATCCGATTTACTTTCGTTAAATAGCCCCTTTTCACATGTTTCAACACCAAAGATGGCTGAAGAACGGAATATTTCACTTAAGCCGATAAATAAAATCGGATAATAAAGAAACAGTTTCGTGTGTGACTTGTATAAGCTTCTACAATTTAATATTGGTTGAATAATTTGCACCAGAGTTGCAGCCAAATCAAACCCAGAATTAAAAATCGTTTTGTCAACTTTCAGACGATCCAATGAAGCCTTTTTACGGATTAGCAATTTTGTTTAGAGTGATCAGATCAGGAATTTGCCATCTAGAGATCATAACCATCAAAATAGGAATATCTTCTTTCAGAGGTGACCGCAAAGTCTCCGATGCAATCCTGTTTTTTTCTCTTCAGTGACATATATTTCACTTTAGTAGTTTTTTTAAAAGAAGAATCAATTTATGCTTTACGTAAATGGAATTCAAAAGTTACCCAGAGGAGGAAAGTATGTCATGCACTTTCGATAACAAAGTATAACCTTTTTAGGTCAACATATTTAATGTGACACATGTACTTGAAAATTGCATCGAGGCATAACTTAGGTGGGTATCTCATACCAAATCAACAAAAGACAGAAACGTTAACTTTGATCACAATAATATAATTTTCGTTAACCAACGACCATAACTACTATTACTATAAGGACCGGTGTCAGTGACCGCCTCGCACAATGTGGGTGGAATTGGGGTGGAACTCCGATATGGCTACGTCCTCTAGGGTCGACAACGCTACCAAATTTTAGAAACACTGTACAATAACGTATGACAGTGTATGGGGAAAGTGGGACATCGAAACTATGTATCAGGACGCACCCGACCAATTTGGGTAGATGTATAATGTTTCTACGCCCACATAATGACAATGTATCTGTATAGATGCATTAAATTAAAATAAGAAAACAATCAGTTCCACATTCCACACCTCCCAACTCTCTGATTAAATAGAGACAAAATTACACAACCACGTATCAGTTCGAATTCATTTTGAGGTAACGAAATAATAATGCTAATTGTTATGGAAATAAATATCGTGCAGCTAGACGCTCGTTCCCAGTCGTTCTCTCCGAAATAGATTACGACAGCTTCCACGGTGATGATGCTAACCACATCCGCTCATCATCAACCACGAACCCGCATACCTCAAGTATGTGCGCTCGGAGGAGCCCCGATATAGATGCCCATCAAGGAGTACCCCTGATGCATGCTCGAGGGATGACATAGAGGAGCAGGTGGGAGAAGACATCGTTAGAGTGTGGTATGGATGCCTTCGTAACCACCCAAGAATTCGGCGTGGGTGATGAGGGACATGATGGTGGCGGAACGGAGACGGAGTCGAGGGAAAGTCAAGGGAAATACTTAGAGAAAATCGTAGCGGTAGGGGCGAAGCACCAAGTACATCAACCCCCCCCCCCCCCCCCCCTTCCCACCACCACAGTGACCATCCGACACCCATTTAGTCTACTCCTATTTTGTCCGCTAACAATATCAGACATGTCAGATTCCAGGAGCTTAGTATTAGGATCAGGGATAATAATTAAGATTCGAGGTTGGTTTTTATGGTTATGGATTGAGATTCGGGATTGGGATTATAGGGTCAGGCTCAAGGTTAGGGTTGGGGGTCAGGTTCGAAATGTATGGAAATGGAAGTTTCAGGCGTTCCGCAGTGAATATACCAAATGAAACGTACATAGACTAATTGGGTGCAGACCAAGCGACCATATAAACCAACTTGGTCCATCTTTCATCACTGTCGTCATTAACATGATTAATGCACGGAAAGGGAGGAAGGACTGGATGATGCGAGAAGTCGTTTGTTGGAGGAATGTTACGATGATGCATAGCACCACCGACCGGGACAGACGTGTCGTCTGCTGCAGATGAAACCTCAAATCCCTTAGTCCCAGACACGACACGGACTTCCAAAGATGTTCCTTTCGAAAGCTAGGCTACGAGCCCCGATGAGATCATAGATGAGATCGGATTTATAAAGTCACCCTTCATCCAGTACCCCCCGAGATTGGTACGGAGCAATAAAACGCCTTCGCGATTACCATCATATCGCATATTCGCATCGTCTAGCCGTTTTATATAATTTATATACGGGGAGTATGTGCCACCTTTTCGATTGTTCTCATCAATTTATGGCCGACTCATTTGTGTAAGTCAGACAGATTTGTGCCATTGACGTAGATTTCCATTAATTGCCAAGGGACACATTTACCATGTCTGCCTAAGGCACAATCACGTCAGTGTTATGGTACGTGTATATTACCAAGATCTTAGAAATTGGCCCACTTTTTTGGCATCTACTAATGGTATTAAGATATGTTTACAGAATGTAACAGTATTATGTTGGTATGAAGGCGATTTAGCAAGGTCAGACACGTATGTTTCTTGCTCCATCAAGAATAGACTTCTGCTACCTGTTGAAATTGGTCTCCGTCATAACGTAAGATTATCTTTCTTCTCTAATTATTTTGTATTTTACAGCAGGGGGTAATTTCATATTTCATTTCACAATTTCACAAACTTAACCATTGTATGTAGAAGGGTAAAACGCTTTTAGCGTTAGTGTTTCGTGAAAGTATATCAGCACGGAATCAAACATAATCTTGAGTTCTGATGATAGAATAGATTTTCAATATCAAACCATTTTTTTAAAAGATTTGTTTGGCTGGCGAATCGTAAAGGTCAGTACAATTTTAATAAAACGTTTAAAAATGAAATATTTGGAGACAAAACTGAGAAGTGGTCTTTATAGACAGGTGTTCGCTATAACCATGCTAAAGCAGGTTCCATATTCCTATTTCCATGTATGTGTGTGGGCTTCATAACTTAATCTATTAATAACTCATGAATTCCTCGGGAATTGTGAGGGTGGCAAAGGTTTATTTGAAATAAATGTGTTGGACGTGCACCTGTTTCGTCAAATTATTGATTTCTCTCGTCCACGAAGAAGAAGAAAATCACCTATAATCTTTGGAAACCCAATTTCATCATCATCATAGCTCTCTAAAATAATAACTCCGTTGGTTTCACCTGATTTAATGTTTTTTTATCACTAGGGTGATAGGACAATGCGAGACATTCTCCCCACAATATTACCAAAGGTAAAGGTCATGCATACTATATATCTTCGGGGCAATACTTATTTAGGTTAGTACTTCAAATACACGATGATAATTTATCGCCTTTGGTGTCAACATGCATCGTTTGGACTACCACAAAGTCAGAGCGGAAAGGTTATTTTATTGAACGGTGAATGTTACTTTTTTTTAAGAGGTCTAGTAACTGTGTTGACATGTGCAAAGACTGATGAACGGTTGATAAAATAATGTGTATACCTGTGATCTGATATTTCCACTGAGTGACGGGTGAAAATTCCAGGGTAAATCAATGTCATATGACCAAATATTCAGTGAAAATGCAACGTGGTATACTAACTCACTGCTCCTACTTTGTACACAGTTATAATTATCCAGTAGATAATTAACAATCCGAACACTTCAATCATAAATATATTGCTAACAAAAGGGAAATTCGGAAAAGCGAAACCTGTTCCATGCTTCTATATTGGTAATACGAATGCACCAAGGTATATGAGAGAACCGCTATAAACAGAGTTCTAGGTAAGTTTTGTGGATTTCGACAATGTTACTATAAATCCCTTTAAATTGCTTCAAATACAAGGGGTTAAGTCATCGCATGTGGGGTGAACATGGAATGTTTAAACTAAGATGGAACACCAAACGGTTACAGTGAATGCATATAGTACAGACAGGATGAGGGTGATTTGTAACATCCATTTCGACATCCGTGGAGCTGAAACCCCACACGATATCCTGGATATGACATATTTAGATCACATCTTGGATGCCGATGAAACATCACCAACATCACCTTTTGCAGTATATTGTTCACCCCCGAGTCCCTTTCTTTCTTTTTTCTTCTTTAAAAAAAAATGTATTATTATATTTAAAGGTTGCTGGTCTGTGATTCATTATTATGAGAATATTATTATTAACCAAAATAAAGTCATGATCAAACAACCTATAATTAGCCAATGCAGTAAAAGATGGCATTTCTAGACATCATTAGCATTTTATTCACAATCTTCATCAACGACGTATAGTAGAAGAATAAGGGGTAGGCGGAATATTAGACATAATGCATGCACTTCAATAGTAGCTAATGAAAATGATTACTAGAAAACTGATGCAGATTACATCCGTATCACAAATAATCAAATTTAGGGTAATGGAGAAACTCATATACGGTCTACAATAATTTGACATGGGTTATTTTTGTTTTGTATATACATACTTAAAGGGAGCTAGTAACTTTGTTGACATGTGCAAAAAGTGATGAGTGGTTGATACAATGTATATTGCTGTTATCTGATATGTCCAATGGGTATTGTGTGAAATTTTCAAGTTAAATGGACGTTATATGGCCGGGAAATTAGCAAAAATGCAAAGTGATATTCACTAACTCATTGCACTGACTTTGTACACGGTTTCGACGATCCAGTGGATAGTTTAACATATGAACACTTCAATCTTAAATATCTTTTTACAGAAAGGGAAATTCGAAAAACTGAAACCTGTCCCATGCTTTTATTGTTAATACGAATACAACAAGGTATGAGGGAACCGCTAGAATTCCAAATGGATTTTGAGGATTTGGACAATGTTACTAAGTCCCTTTAATGAATATGCCTTTGTTTATTTGACTCCATTTTAGGAACAGGAGCCATCCTAATAAGACCACAGGAAACAACTCTGGTCATATTTTCTGTCACCAGGATAGTTTAATGACCAGGTTGTAATAAGCCTATTACAACAATTACGAAGCAATCTAACTGTTGCGCTTGTTTTATTTCATATTATCTTGTTTTGTATTGATGTCGCTTTAATATAATGCGGTAAACCATGGAATAAGCCCATACCTTTTTTTAGCATGTTTAACCCCCTAATGGCAATCATATACCATTCTTTTGTTACAGTTAACGTTCATTGCCTTATGGAATTAATTTATCTATTCAGCGATTTATGTTCTTTCAACTATATATACATATTCATTATATCGTTGATGCGTTACAAAGCTTTAATTATAATGCTGATTATGATGAATATTCGGCATTTTGCCGCGTTTTTGATAAACGCACGGACAGCGGCCCGGTTGTTACGGAGATCGGATATGCCTACGTCAGAGAAATTTTTAGAAATAATAGCCATATTGGAAATTGATGATAATGGTTCCTAAAACAGTACCGCCTGAACTATAATGAACCCTATAGATATACAGATAGACGAATCCAACCACCCTTTTAAAGGGATCTATATAGTAACTTTGTTGGCATGTGCAAAAAAGTGATGAATAGTTGGTATAATTGTGTAGTTTTGAGATCTTCTATACAGTACACATGTATGACTATCCAGTGGATAGTTACAAATCCGAACACTTCAATCGTAAATATCTTTCTAACAAAAGGGAAATTCGAAAAACCAAAACCTGTTCCATCATTCTATTGGTAATACGAATACAACAAGGTATGGGAGCTCCGCTAGATATATTATGAAGTTTTGTGGATTTGGACAATGTTACTATAGATCCCTTTAAAGCTTGCAGACGGATATCTTGCGGACCTAACTTACCCCAAACCATTATTTTTGCATAATAACTTAGTGTGTTGCGGACAGCAGCATAGTCTTTACCCAAACAAATCTCGTAATAATTCAATCGGATTGATCTTATACAATATTCTACATGTTCTGAAATGTGCATGCTATATCTTAGGGGATTACAGTAACCCTGCATTGAAAAAGAGAAACGCCGGATTTTCATACAAAAGTTAGAGAAACATCAAGCAATGAATTATTGCTTCCGGTGAGAAGTGTAAACAAGAATACGTTTGCATCTAAATTACCATCCCTTGATTGGAGTCACTGACATAAAGAAACACGTTTTTTCTGATTTCTTTCGCTGATTTGTCGCTGGTGTTAAAAAACACGGACAAAAGTGGTTAACTTTCGTATTATAATATTGTTGTTGGAAACGGACCAAGCGTGTTGCTAATTTTCATTTAAAACGAAATATGGGCTTGCACTCAAGACGAATGGTGCAACAAATCCAAAGATATACAGATGAGTAACAAACAAATATCAAATAATAATTGTATAGAGCATCAATGTTTTCTGTTCAGTAACCTTTAACCGCAACATAAATCAAACGATGCGGTGTATCATACCCAGTCAATAAAGTCACATCAGCTGAATAGGAACCGCGGCGAAACCCGAATCGAAAAATGGCGTTTAATCAAAAAAATGTATCGTTGCTGACAGAAGTTAAGATAAATTATACACCGTACCCAGGGGGTCAGAAGTGGTTACGTAGGTATTGTTGTTGATTTTTTATTCCCAAACCTGAACACAAATTGTGCTGCGGATGTGGTATAAGGAGAGAGAAAAAAACAAAACAAAGAATACAATCTTGAATTGGGAATATTGTAGTTGTTAACTTCATTTAGTGGTTAACAAACTATCACGGTCCTAAAACGCATTTTTTTTTGTAAAAAGGTATTCACATAATACATTTCGGCGAAAGATAAAGTTTGGAATAATATGTCTTCTAGAATTAAATGAATGAGAGCTCTAAAGAGAATGAATAAGTATAGCAAGTTAATAAGTCGGTACATTTCAGTTATATGTTGACATGTAGTCTTAGAATTGAGATCGTTATCACACATTTCCTTTATATTTACACGACAACAGCTGTTCGTTTCATACTCCATCTCGAACCACGACAATTTCCATAGTCTAACATGGTCCAGCTGAAACGCTGAGAATCAACTTTGGCATAGCCAGCAAAATTATCTTTTGTTGCTGTCGGTTTCAGCTACTAAACATGTATAACCAGATTCAAACAGACATGATCATATTCCACTTTCATATTTAATGGCCATCAAATTTAAATACGGGAGACTAATATAATTGCTGCGCATTATTCATTTTGTGACCACCATACACAGATGATTATTATAATATGTACCAAAACGAGATCGGACAGGTATTTATATACGGTGGAGGGGGTCGGGGGTTGGTACAAAATAACCCCGTAGCTAAACCATCCTGATCATATCCGTATGATTGGTATTAATAAAGCCCAAGGCATCGAGGTATAGTTCAAGGTCGGTGAGATATAAATATGAATATATATATATAAATATATAAATATATTTCGACTGCCCGTACAAATCTGAAACATATTGTGTGAGTAGGGCTTATATGTTGTGGGGACTTTATTTCCGCATCCCTTGTAACGCATGAAAGGTATAGAGAGAAATAGAGGGGTATATAGGGGGAAATTGTTGTAATGTATCTTTATTTTACTTATCATGTTTAGGGAGCAGGAGGTATATATATACAATACTTTGCTAAGCAAGAATGTAACATTAGAGCTGATTTGCTTTATTTGGTAGATCAGAATATCTCTTATACAATGTGTATTATGTTATTCTTCATAAACATAATATTGTTAAAGTGAGGCCTGTAAAGTGTCAGATATTGCCCAAAATGACATTTGAGACTTCAATTCTGTACCAAAATCATTGTAAGATATGTCCGAATGATGTGTGAAAGTTTCATTGAAAAAGAACACTGCTTTCCTGGTTAAAAAGGCGAAAATATGCGTCAGCTTTTACAACGGACGTTTATGAGGTTTATGACCGTTTGTTAACGCTTTTTAGCTGAATGATAGATATCGTCATACTAAAGGGGCATTTGAACAAATCTAACCCTATTTTATTCTTCTCTTACCATAACACGGTAGAAGAGAAACGAGGAAGCTCCAAGTAATTTTTGTGGAGATAGACACTTTACAGGCCTCACTTAAACCAATGAAAAATTTACAATAAGTGGGCCTACATAATTCAAGTAGGTCTCTCTCTCTAAGGAATTGTATACCGGTACCTCTGTTTGACACGACATGGATTGCAACCATGAATTAACCTAAATCATCTGTTTCTTCCCTTTTATAGGAACACGATCTTCGGGGAAAACTACGACTTATCAAATTTTCATTTGGCGCGAACAACGCACAAAGGCAGAACACGTCCTAAGGATGTTAATGTCAGCAATTCTGTAATAATGTAATGGTGTTAATCATGTTAATGGAGACATACACAATATAATATTAGATATTCCAAATATGGGTCACCTTGCAGCTACCCTTGTACACGATGTAAGCAAGTAGGTGACTCCCTTGGTTTAAGTTTTCCCTCAGATTAGTTATAACCCAAGAACATAAAGCAGACGGAAGGATATCAATTTGTACTCCCACGCAGGACCTACCACCCCCACCAAAACACCACAGTTGAACGAGAGCTTGAATGTTCTGCAACTTGTGCAAAACTAACTATTCATTCTACACTATTGAGCGATTTGACTGTTCCCATCCTAGGTTACCTCCAAGAAAGCATTTTTTTTTTCATGAAAGCTCGTCACCTTCACTTTGACGAAATGGAACACATTTTAGCAGTAAAAACTACGTTTATTGTCAGGAAACGTGCTAAGCAACCTTGCATGTATTGTTTAATATAAAAAGGAAAATCATAAATCCTAGTTCTGACATATTATTCATAATGTCAAAATACATGAATGACTAACATATATCATAATTTTGAGTGACACTATACTAGATGATAATGTCCGGCAGAATAAACATACTAATAGCTGGTCTATTTTTTGTTTATTTCAACGAGCAGAAAACATATTTCATAAAGACGTTCAAGTTGCAATACGTAGCCTATTCAAATTTGCCAGTAATGACCACGGCAAGATGTAACTATACGTAATTCACTGCACATACCAATAAGACAAAATATGTTGGAGGCCTGCAATATGAATACGTTCATGTTTAATGTCAACGAAAGAACAAGGCTTGTTGGTGCACGAGCCATAAAAACCATTGCAATCAACAACACATTTCAGACAGAAAGTTATGACCTTGCTCAAGGGACCTATTGTTAGCTCAGATCTAGACAGGGTCGTCCCGTAACATACTTTGTGGGGGCACCCAATGTGGGGGGAGTGTCAGGTACATGAGAAGAACTGCCCGATGAATTCGTTGGTTTAGGGCATGCAGAATATTACTGAGGTCTTTCCCAATGTTGATCCACATTTCCCCCTATATATTTGATGTTTAGATAAAAGTAATCTGAATTACCTATATTAATTTTGTATTGCTTTACCTGAAAACAAGTTTCGCCTCGGGTACAATATATTCTATCATAGACATTGCCACCCAGAAAAAAAACATGAACTTTGTTTAACTCATGCTAGGAGAGAGCGAGAGAATAGGGAAGTGGGGGTGGGTGTTCCACCCTGTTCGTTATGTCTCTTACCACCACGGACCTATATACTTTGTGACTAATAAACCAATGGCGTAAGGGTGTAAGGGTTAACCTGTTGACTTGGTTGCTGTCATGGATCAACCCACTCAAGTTGTGTGGCCACCACTCAGTCACTCAAGTTAAGTCGCGACGCCAGACGTCTCGCATCCAGGCAGGAAAGCCACATATCGCGCGTGAACCAAGCCTATACCAAGGAGTTAAAGGTTTTCATGCGTGCTGATGCTACAACGCGGCGCCATTTTGAATAAGGTCTGGTTTGCGAGCACTGAATGCTTAAACATTAAGCAAGTGTGCGTTACGCACCGTGCGCAAGGGCGCAAGGCGTTCGTGGTACGTGCCGTACCGCGCATCTGATGTATGCATCCGAACTACCTTATCAGGTGGATCGGATTTGTAAATCAAAATAATGCGCGTTGCCATCTTGCCAACGCCTTGTGCACGGTGCGTAATACAACTATTATTAATGATATTATATCGATGATACTACATGATTATGCTTAGTGTTATGTAGTGCGAACATACTAGCCTAGTTCAAACAAATCACCGAAACAAAGGAATATTAATAACCAGCCATAACAGGAAATGTTATTGATTCGACATTGTATTGAAAACCATTTATCCGTGTTCATTATGTTTATCATGCACTTCATCTGAACATATTTGATAAATGATTGCAAATTGAATACATTATTTATTATACGAATGAAGTGTATGTAAGGATGAAAGTTTAATAGGGGGGAGGGCAATCTTCCCTAGGTGCCAACTCTTGAATTCTCTGCATGTAAATTACAATCGTCAGCAGGTTGGAACAAATACAGATATATTGTCAACACAAGTTAAATTTGCTTCAATAACAACAATAATATCAGCGGGCACGTTCAGAATAATACAATCAAGAGAAAAGAACAACAAGGGCATGTATGTTGTCAGGAGCTGGTATACTACGAGGCGATCTCAATCTGACTGATACGTCTGAGAGTTTGCTAGGATCGCTAACTTCAGTCCCTAGCAACCGCCTTAGCAACAGAAGGCCGTAACCAGGCACTGGGTTGGTGTATAGCCGACCTCACCATCCCCCGCGGGTAGTAAACACTAGCCCATTTAGAAAATGAGACGGGGTATTTTACGGATTTATATCAACGCTTTCCTGCACTACTACTCTACTCGGCTCGGAGGATTGTACTGAATTTGGAAGATGAAAGAGGATATACGCCATATCTTTCGCGTACATACATTTTCGCGAATCGGGACTTGCGACGATTTCGCGAGTGGTTAAATTCGCGTTCGGCTGTTACATGCATGCATTTTAGGCCGTGTATGTGCATGACTGTCTTGAGAGAATATTTTAGCGTGTTGTTAATTTCGCGATTCACAATTGATTCGCCAAATTCGCGAAAATTCCCTCGCGAAATACATATATTATGGTGTATACCATAGAGTAAGGAGGATATACAGTGCATACTGTATACGCCATATCTTTCGCGTACATACATTTTCGCGAATCGGGACTTGCAACGATTTCGCGAGCGGTTAAATTCGCGTTCGGCTGTTACATGCCTGCATTTTAGGCCGTGTATGTGCATGACTGTTTTGAGAGAATATTTTAGCGTGTTGTTAATTTCGCGATTCACAATTGATTCGCGAAATTCGCGAAATTCGCGAAAATTCCCTCGCGAAATATATGGTGTATACCATAGAGTAACTATAATATAAAGTGTATACAGCAGATTACTTCATTCGTTTGACATGTGTGGTGACTGCCGTTAATAATCATAATGGTAAAACGGTCATTTTTGTGAGAGGGAAAGTAAGTCTTGGAGAAAACTGTTTAAAGATTGTGTTCCTCATAAGGACAACTCAGAAAACAAAGGGAAACGCGATTAGTATTCACTATTACTGTCCCGGGTAGGCACGTACATTTATGTATGCATCATGACAAAACGTGATTGTTAATGACCAGATTTTATCATTTTGAGAATGTCACATCACATCGTGATGTACTGTGGTTTCATTTATTAAATGACTCACAATGTTATAATCATAATGACCATTTTGAGGGAGGGAAAGACAAAGGTGTAGATTGTATTCGTTATGACAAGACAGAACAACAAAAAAGGGAAGTGCAATTTGGATTAACAACTGTCCTGTGTATTAACATCTATATAATATGTATGCATTATTTCAACGTGATTGTTTTAACTACCAGAATTATAATTGGGGTAATGTTCTTTACGTAGCTGACACATTGTGGTTTCATTTATTACATGACTCACAATGAGCAATACAGGTGCGAGGTCGTTATTATCTACATTTTGTTCTGATGCATGTATAAAAGCTTTAGTTTAAACAGTAAATGAATGTTATTAATGAATTTAAACATTGCTGTCACACTGTACATATCGGGGATCGCGAAAAATCACAGGGAAGGATATGCAAACGTGCCAATAATGCTGTAAATTCACTCTCTTGCTTGACTTGGGGAGCATTTTACTCTGGCTAAAATAGTGTGCACGTGTGACTGTGTACATGTATGTGTACGTATTTTTGCGTGCGTTTGTGTGTGTGTGTGTGTGTGTGTGTGTGTGTGTGTGTGTGTTTGTTGTTTGTGGAGGTATGTATGTGTGTCTACACATAATGTCGGCGTGTGTGTTCATTTGTTTGTGTGTTACATGGAGCGATTTGTGTATTTTGATTTAAATTAACACAGGAAAATTATTTCAAAAATATACTAAATAAAACGAGCCTGTACTTAATGTATGTATGCGTGTGTGTGTGTGTGTGTGTGTGTGTGTGTGTGTGTGCGTGCGTGCGTGCGTGTACATATGATCGTGTGTCTGTAATACATTTCCAAATCTCGGCGTAATCTATCAATGGGTAAAAGTGCGACTGACGTCTACCTGATGTCCGATTCCGGATAGTTACGTCACAGAGGTTTCGCGGAAGTGGCGATTGAATGGCGCCACATGGGGGTTCATTGATAGATGCATTTAATGATCGGAAGGGTTATAATTAAATACAGGTTAACCAATTGCTCATCAGAACCTGTTGCACCGTGTATTATCCAAATGGAGGTAAAAATATCTAGAAAAGAAATGGTGGCAATCATTGATAGTTGTATAGGAATACTGGAATAAGAGGATCAATGCATGATCATTATGATGTTTATCAATATCAGATAAGTATGCCTACGTACATTGTATGTGTACGATAGGAAAAGGTAATGCGGTGTATAATCACGTGATACAGATTCATACTTGTATTATGAATGATCGGAAGATCATGTTGATTGCGTATTATGGAGAGCTGCAAGGGGGACCAATTTATAATTTACTTAATTGTTATGTTCAGCGTCGGTTGAGAAAGAGAACGGTTCTGAGTCAGATGATAACTAGGATCTATATAGGATTTTCCTTTTTATATTAAAACAATACATGCAAGGTTTCTTAGCACGTTTCCTGACAATAATGTGTTCTTCGGAGATTAGCATGGTTAAAGTGTGGGACGCTTTCCAAAAAAATAAAAAGCTCTCTTTTATTGTTGTTAAAAATTCCCAAAATAATATATTTAAAAAAAAACGTCATCATGCAGAAAGAGAATCATCTGACCTACAAGATGGGATGCAGAACTCAATTTAGCCAGAAATCGGTTGAACACCCTTTTTTTTAATGTACTTTTACCTGACGTATATAATTTAACTGAATGTTCGGAAAGGATGATCAATGTGCACAATGGATGTTCACGACTCGTGTGATATTTACTCATAGTAGGCGTTATTTACTTAACGATTCCCATGGGTGAACATTTGCACCACAATGAAAGTGTATAATAATATCAAAATAGCTCCGATACATCGGCATGATAATGTTTAAAGTGATAATCGGATGGAGAATCATGATTGATATACCTACACATGATATCAAACATGTAAAATGACATTGTTGAGCATAATTGCATGATGGGGGCATCGAAGTTCGCGCACCTAATTTTAATCGCACCAATTTGATAATAAATTATGTTTGTTTCATCATTATTAGCATACCAGTTGATGCAGAACATTATGTAGCATAATGAACATGTTGTTTCGTTTTGAGATTACTCAATGTCTATCATTTATGTCGTCCAGTTTTCAAAACCTTTTTATTTTTATCGGTAAAAAGGGGGCATCGAAGTCTGGATTACCGCATTATGTTCTTGCTCGAAAAATATCTGTTGAGTAACAGTGGGAGAAAAATATGAACATTTTAGAGTAATAATGGAGCGTGGGTGTCACATGCGTGTAAGTAATTTCGTATTATTAATCAAACACTGACTCCGCACAACGCGACTCTTATCTTCGTGTACTAAGTATTCAAGTATAAGGTTCGGAGGAAAACAAGAAGAGTTCATTTGACGATGACGACAAGAAAGCATCAAATGCCCAAAACAATGTCGTGATAGATTTTTGATCCCTCACACTGGCAGGAAGAGGCGGAGGCGGAGAGCAATTTCGCGGGATTTTGGCTCGCCATTATTCCAATAATTAGTCTGCTCTCCCTCTCGGGACAGCTGAGTTAATGAAGCTAGATTGGAGAGTGAGGCGAGTCAGTGGGCTCGAGTACATTAATCATTTACGCGCAACAACCGGTCGTGTCGTAAAACAAGACAAATAATTGGAACATGAAGAAAGGGAGAAAGAAAATGAGACGGAGAATGAGAGAAATATGTAATAAGAATTATAAATAAGTAAAGAGACTGAAATATGATGGAAAAGGGATAAAGAGAATAAGACGAATAAAGACGATAAAGAGAATAAGAAAGTAGGCTAAACTTTTTGGTATAACTTGCTAAAGGGGGCAAAATAAGAAGGAAATGGAAATTATGAAAGAGGAATGGAGAGGAATCACAGACATAATAATGAATATTACATAAAGTAACGTGGACAGAGAAAAAGTGACATATCCGGTAAGATATCGGCTGACACCCAATCGTGCTAATATGTCCGACATAATATAGGCCTACTCACGTTAACGAATATTATAGAAAGTGAAAATAGAAAAAGCAAAAAAAAAAGAGAACAGCAAAAAAGAATCGGGAGAACATGGACAAATTCAAAAACTTAATCATAAACAAGAATACTGAGATGGAAAACGAAATAAAGATGGAGAACATGACTGTTTAAAAATAACATTGGCTAAAATATACAGTAATGTCGAGATTAATTAATTACAACTCATGATTGCAAAAAGAGTCAGAAGGTTTAAAATGAAATGGCTGGAGAAAGGGACAAATAGACAGATTAACTAATCCAAAATCAGGAACAAAAAGGTGAGAAGAGACAGAGAGAGAGAGGGGAAGAATGCAATGTTGGGAGATTATTATCAGGCTAACATTCAGTCGTGTTAATGTGTATGACAACACCTCATTGTAAAAGAAGACAGTGGGTGAGAGAGAGAGCTGGCAGACAGAAAATAAGACAAATAGTTAAATGAAGAACGTAAGAAAGAGATAAAGATATAAGCAAGAATAATTTGCTTGACGCGCAGTCGTGCTAAGATGTCCAACACACGCGGAAGCGAGGCGCGAAGTAACACTCCCGAAGGACACGATGTTAATATCTTCGGTAGACGAGAGACACTCCTCGCCAGATATATATATGTTTACATCACCGCGGGGGAAATATATTATCTTCCCAACAGGTTGTGGTAATATGACCGCCAAAATAAAACGCGACACCTCATATTTGTTTTCTCATAATGCCTCTCTGTACCCCTATCTCTTTAACTGAAGATAGATCATCTCATATGTATACATAATAGAGGACTATACTTAACAGGTTGTATTATAACTGCCAACATAAAACAGACACCTAATAATTATAATTATGTCATATTTTCCCTCACTTGTTCACAGCAATCAGGTGGAATATACCGTGTTTTCGCGGTTTATTCGAAATCCTAAAGCAAAAAATGGTTTCAATGAAATTAACCGCCAAGACATCCTTATATGTTTTTACATAATTATTTCCTACCAATATTCCTTCCTGTTTATGGATGGTTAGTAAGTTTTTGTTTTCCGTTAAACATTAAATTCGACATGTATAGTTTCAATACAAGAAACTAACCATAGCATTTTAAATAATTATACTCCGCGCAAAAAAAGAGCATGAGCATTTGCAGTCTAACTTTAACAATTGATACTATCTATAGTTCAGATAATTATGTGGAAATTTGATTACTGCTCGGGCGTGTCAACTGTCACTGTGTCAGACTCGTACACCCAGGAATGATACCACGGTAGAAAATTATTCCGAAGAGTTTTCTGTTGTTTGATTATTTTAGTTCTCGTCAACTGCAGAATCTGCGGTTGACAAGAACAAAATCAATACAAACTTCCAAACAACTTTATAAATAAGTAATTTCCATGTTTTACTAATGAGGTAATCACCGTTGTGATTAGTGTTTCGGTTCGGAGCTTCGGACGGAATAAGAATGGTATGGAAAGAGACATGTCTCTCGCATCATTCTACCCACATTTGGGCAACCCTAATGTCTTGTTTCCATTTTTAAAATCGTATATGTCTCAATCGACCATGCTCTAATAGAGTTAAATAAGTGATTCCATGTTTTTATTAAAAATCTAATCACCGTTATGACTTGTGTTTTGGGACTTCGGGCGGAATGATGTGAATAGAGAATTATGTTCTCACATAGGGGCAACCTAATGTCTTGTTTTCAGCTATCGTATTAATAAAGGGATCTATATAGTAACTTTGTCTGAAATGACCAAACTCACTTCCAACTCAACTTGGTCGTTCATATCTGGCTGCTTTCATCTTACTAATAAAAGCATACCACTGTTACTCGAGTTTCAACTCCGTTATTGAGATGTTAATGATCGGATTTGAAGAAAAACAAATAGCGAGGATTTGTTTGGTCATCTTTATACAAACCGGTCGAATAGCATTCATGTATCGTGAAACTTTCGCACATTGGGCACATCGGGCTACAGTAAAACACATTTTACCAGCCCTGTGGAACCGTAGTTACTACAGGTGTATTTATTTTGATTTGTCTGGACTTATTTATAGCATCGGAAACATTGAACTAGTTGCAATAAAATATTGCAAAATAATGTTCTGAACATGCAATGTATGTTTCATATATAGATGATCATTGGGAGCTTATTTTAAGGTCACTCTAAAGCGTATACCCTGTGGCTATTTTAATTTGAAGCATGTCAAGGGGATCGAGGGATGTGATGCAAGGATAAAGGGTGAACATACTACCAAGACTATACTACTTGAACCAAATCGGTGGAAGATATTGGATTTTCATGTCACACTCAACATGTAGGCTACGGAAATGAAATATTGTTAAAGTATATAGGCTTAAGTTCCGCAAAGGTCAAAACTTGGCCTTATTTATACGCTAGAAGGTATAAAAGACAAATCTAAAGCAATACCTGAGGCTTAAACGCAGATATAGTTTGAAGATATTGCAATTTTTGGTGGTTTATCAAGGGCAAAGTCGATGTGAAGGAAATGAAATTAGAACGATATTGAAAATTGATTTGACAACATAGTTTCACTACATTAAAACAACTATTCTTCTCATAATTAGGCTTTTCTTACACATTATATCTTCCTTTAACTCTTTTAGAGCCGACGGTGCAAATTTAACACGAACAAAAAGTTTCATTGCTGTCATAATTCCCCAGGCATTTTAGGGGATCTCAAAACTTTCCCATGAGCACATTTGATTTTCCTCCTACTTGATTGGTACTGACAGTTTAGAGCAAGAATAGGAAGAAGCAGTTAGCACAGATTGTTAACATTACACGCTCGGTTTAAACACGGATTCTCGCTCGTTAACTTCACTTATCAACTTATAATATTATTGTTAATTCTTAAAACTGCACAAGGAACTTCAAAAGCGACCAAAAAAGGATACATAAATTATTTAAAAAAAAAACACTATTGGATTGTCTGGTCTGCATATGATATACCCTTTTCTTCGATTATCATTTTACCTAGTTTGGCGCGGAATAGCCGATACATCTTGAGTGGGCGCGTATAGGTGGTTTCTCAAGATATTGCGAACACCACGTAGAATAAATATTATTGTAGATGACAAACATGATTAGGGTAGGGACCGGGTAAAGCATGAGTAGATACAGACCACAGTGATTCGATTTATTGGAAGTGAATCAAACGATACAAATTTCTTGGAAGGCCGAATTGGGAACTGAAAGGAAGCGTTAAATCTTGATCGCTTGAGACAGGAGAGAAGGTGCTTGGAGAAATGGGGAGAGCAAAAGAGAAGAAGTGTGAAAGGAAAAGAAAGAGAAAGCATTATTTTGCTTACTGGTTTCTTAACGTCCTATCACGTGACATAAATGTCCAGTAACTTGAGGCGTTGCGAAGGCAAAACTGTTCATTTTCAATGTACTAGTCGTGATTCATGACTATCTTTTGATACCTCCATTTATAATTACCTCCGCTACCTCTCACTAACGGTCCACTGCAGTTTGAATCTACGTGAGCATAGTGTTCTTGGAGACATTACATTCTACAATAGTATTGCGCTTGTTATAATATAATGTCCTTTATCGACCTAATTTGATCACTTAGGATCATGAACAATGGACAAAAAGTCCTCGAAAGTGAAACAGTGATTTGGCTGCATGCGATGACACTGTGTGGCGTCGTATACACTCACATCGTAGTGTGGAACTAAGTACGCAATTCGGGGTCAATTCGTGTTTTGCATTTCGCGTTTTTAATTTCCTAAATGGACAAATAAATCTCCCATCTAGCCAACCTCATCCCAATCTATACCCATCAGACGGATCATGCAGCCACACGCCATACCCACTACCTTAATTTGGTATTGGATCGTGGGTATACAATGAGCAGTGATATTACCCTGCGTTCACACATCATGCACATCATACCCTACAATGTCTAACACCAAACCCTGGGTGCATTGAGCACTGATCTAACCATGTGTCCACTGTCCACACAGCACAGTTTAATCCCGACTCAGAATGATGCGCGACGACGCTGTACATGTGTACAAAGTAAGATACATCAACTTTAACAGAGGCCCGAATTCTCAAAAGCGGGTCAAATTTAACCTGCTCTTCCAAATCTGGACAATGGGTTCTCTCCCAAGTTACAAAGGAACGCCCTAAACTCCGGAGAAAACGTCTCGGTGGGAACGCAAAGTTATGAATGTTCATATTCATGCATGTATTAATTAAGTTACAATTTATTAAGGAACACCTCGGAAGGAGAAAGTTATGAATGCTCATAAGACAAGCATGCATACATTAAAGATATAAAGTAAAGTTATGATCGGGGTTGCGACTTACGTGTGCACGTGCCCTCGTCGCTGTTTCTCATCCAGCCGGCGCAGCAGCCGAGCTTGTAGGAACCGTATCCACACCTGTGAATCTTTCTCCGTGTAGCGCTGTAGTATGGAAAGACATAGACGTTACCCACGCGGCGGACGGTCGCCGAATTGCGGTTGATAGGCACATGGCGATAGTTGTACACACTGAACACACCCCTGCAATGACACGAAAGAAAACAATAGCGAAATTAGAGCTTGTTAGGAAAAATATTTAAATGAAGAAAACAATTGTATATCCAGGTCTAGTATATCAATTTCTTCAATGGCCATTTAATTTTCGAGTTCACACTTCACCTTTGCACATAAAACAAAAGAAGATAAATACATTTTTATCAGAACAATACAATGAAGAAATTGCATCGAAATGATTGCATGATTCACATTTAAAAACGAACATGTCTATGGCGTATAATCTCGTAAAAAGACTGTTAAACAACAACAAATTGATTGGCATTACACGTAGAACACTGGTATGCACTGATTACGCATTGCATCATAATTATTACATATGACGATTTCGCTTGCCCTTAAATCCCAAGTTCAGTCGTTAATTAACCAGCACAACAGCCAATAGCTAGCGTGTGTTTATAGATCATGTGTTATTCTATCAGCACGCAAGGACGCCATAAATAAACCCAATATCATTATACTCAATGAAAAATAAGTGATTGAATAATTAAAGCTCAATTATCGATCATGGAAATTATCCATTATCAGCGCAACTCTGGTTCAAGAAAAGTTCAACGCCCAATTGCGATTTCACGCTACGATGGATGTTGTTGGTTTATAGACAGGGATTAGTATTGTATTGTATGTTTGATTTTATTCAGAATAATGTTGCTTATGCATGATGATTGCAGTGATACCATGCATGTAAAGAATACGCTCTTACTTCTAAAGAAAGCCCTCAATATTGATATAATTATTAACATTAACAGTTTAAATTACTAAAATACAGTCTACATAATAATAATAGTCTTCTAAAAACGCAAACTTAACACCACATTTTCATAGAACGTTCACTCTCCTCCTCAATTCCTATCTAATTTCGTTTTGATGGGGTAGAAAAACAACTGCAACCCAAATAAACATGATAAATCACTCGGAACGTGCTGCAGCACGTCAACGTGTTAAAGGTAGTTCAGATCGGACTCGTTAATCAGACGCGCGGTGCCATCTTACGAACGCCAAGCTCACCGTGCCGAACATGTTAAAGGGCATTAAGCGTGGGGATGCTACATAGCGGGTCGCCATTTTGAACTGGGTTAGTTTGCGCGCACCGCATGACACTGAGCTAACGTGCATTACGCACCGTGCGCAACGCGTATGCAAGATGGCGCCGCGCATCTCATTTGACGAATCTGAACTACCTTTAACGATGTTTATTATGCAGTGCGCATATTAAATCTAGGGTAAGTCTAGTTCAAAATGGCGACCCGCGGTGTAGCAACCCCACGCGCGCACGATGATCTTTAAGCCACTAGTTCTACATCTACCGTAGACAGCTAAGTGGCGCCGTTTCCGCCCCGACGCCACCGGCTTACGATTAAAACCAGGTAACATTATAATGCACTAGCTTATGTATTAAATGGGTGTTTAGAACAATGTTATGCGAATAATCTTTTTTCAATGCAGACACAATAAAGCACATTGAAACCAATTCGTTCTTATCATTCGCATCAGTTTGTATAAGTTTAATGTACGATATCCTAATCCATAAGTAAAAAGTACTGGACAGAGCTTATACACTTTTTAACTTGGATTATAAACATGATAAAGAATATCACCCGAATGCATGCGTCATTATTCAAGACACCTTATTTCCTATTCCATATAACGGGCTTGCTTTTTTCTTATGTTTAGGGATACAGTCTCCATAAAAAGAAGACGCTAATAGATTTTCCCCGAACTATCAAACTATCATCAACACCATTGCGATGTTTTATCACCTCCTCTTAAAGGTGCACCGGTAAAGTGTCAGATATTGCCCAAAGTGACATTTGAGACTTCAATCCTGTACCAAAATCATTGTAAGATATGTCCGAATGATGTGTGAAAGTTTCATTGAAAAGGAACAGCGAAAATATGCATCAGCTTTTACAACGAACGTTTATGAGGATTATGACCGTTAATTAACGCTTTTGAGCTGAATGATAGATATCGTCATACTAAAGGGGCATTTGAAAAAATCTAACCCTATTTTATTCTTCTCTTACCATAAGCTAAACAATACGGTAGAAGAGAATCGAGAAGCTCCAAGTAATTTTCGTGGAGTTAGACACTTTTAATACAGGCATCCCTTTAAATAGTTCTCTATTTCTTTATTATATGTCATTTTCTCTCGCCTGTAAACAAAAATTAGGCGTCGATTGACAATTTTACGAGAAGAAACGCAGACGCGAGAGTCACCTACGCAGACGTGAGAGTCACCTACGCAAAAGCCACTATTAAAGGGATCTAGTAAAAAAACTTTGTTGACATGTGCAAAAGGTGATGAATAGTTGATAAAATATGACTTGTATTTTTGTGATCTGATATGTCCACTAAGTAATGTGTGAACATTTCATATTAAATGGATGTTTTATGGCCGAGTAATAATCGAAAATGCAAAGTGATATTCGCAGACTCATTGCACTGACTTTGTACACAGTTATGACTATCCAGTGGATAGTTAAAATCCAAACATTTCAATCGTAAATTTCTTTCTTGAGGAAAGGAAGAAAAAAAAAAGTAAACCTGTTACATGTTTCTATTGGTAACACGAATACAACAAGTTATGAGAGAACCACTAGATTAATTTTATAGTGAAGTTTTGTGGATTTGGACAATGTTACTAGATCCCTTTAACATGATCAAAGAAAATTTCATGAATACCACAAACTATTTCTAGTAACGATTCCCTATAAATATTTAATTTCAATTATTTTATAGTTGCTAGGTATACATTTTTGTAATGAACAGTTTGAATGCTCTATTGTATTCGTATCTATCAGCAGAAGACAACAATCGTCATCCTATCAAAGAAGAAAATAAACATAACAGATCAAATGTGTGTCATTCTTTCACCTCATTTTATAGGCGTGTTCTCGGCTACATGGCGTCAGACAAACACAAAAGTGAAGAATAGCCTACAAATTTACAATCCGAGACAGGGCACGAGAAATTATTGTCTTATTGTGTTTCATCGTGTCAACATATTTATATATCTACAATAAACAAAAGTTATCAAATGGGTGTCTCATACCTTTCTAACAACGACTGTTAAAATGAAATACTCCGTTTTCTTTTTCCTGTAAACAAGGATACATTAGACCTGACTACCTTAATGACTGCAGTATCCCTACAAAGCTTATAGCCGCGACTCTTAAAACATCAGCCATTTTCATCTGAATGTAAACACTAGTTTTAACATTATGTTTGAAGTGTACAATTAATAATGTTCTTTAGTTTACTTTTTTTGTGGAAAAGCGGTTTCCTCTAAAAAGAACGCTCAAGCGCATTTTGTGATGAGAAAAGAATTCAAATTCAAATTGCAAAATGCAGTTTGAGGAATGGAAATGATCAACTCCATATTGCTAGTGGCGGGTAATATAGAGTGACCGCTCTATTACACCAACTTTTCTAATAATATACTGCTCAGTAAAACATAGTAAACAAATTGAGTATGCGACAGGTGCATTTCCATCGCATTACCGGTTAAAAACCCTTGAGCAACTTCGAGAGCTGAAAGGCTAAATAATCATAATCAGGCATAATATAATGCACGGTATATATTTCAGACGGGGAGAAGAGGTAGACAAGGTGATATTATATATTGTTGTTAGTTTATTGATTTTCGTAATAAACAGTAAACATTTATTCCCCCATAATGTGTTAACATTTAGCAATTGTACGGTTGAGGACTTGAGGCTCCCTATACAACTCATTGCTCGTATACTCTATTATATAAATCTACAACTTGAACAGCGCACAGTTGGTAGTATCCCCGTTTTGCCCGTTACTACGTCCATTGCAAATATAATTATTCATTTTCTTTTTTTACAATTCAGCAATGAAACTTCAACGTTCCGATCTTTCACTATACTTTCATAATCTAACCAATATGTGACTTATTATCAGAAAACATCCCCTCTTCATCGGAGGCTCCCTCTCGCAATAACCTTTTTACCTTTGATCTAGGTCGAGTTTCTTCTGGTCATTGCTAATCACCAAGATTAGGGACGGAATAATTATATATTATATATCTTCAATTTTATCTCTCAATTTCAACATTTTGCCAGAGTTATTGAATCAAATTTGAAAGCACGCTGGGGAATAAAGTATATCCAATAATCCAACGATAACATGTCTGATTATACTCGTTAAAAGTATTAAAATACTTGGAATACGCATTCCTATACTATATTTGACCTACTTTTTTGCAGCTTATCCTTTGTTGTTTTTATTTTATTTTGGTTTCAGTAAAGTCTTTCCTATAATATATATCCAAGTTCAGGTTACTCTTTCTTCGTATTTCTATGATCGAACTTGACAAATTAGTTTCAATGCGCATGCTTGAAGAGATCTGAGAGTTGAATAGATGGCTGCATTAAAAGAAGAAGAATTAGATTTAGGGCTTTATTTTGGAATTTATACGACTGCCACAAACAAGACAGGCAAGGTCTGAAAAGATGCATAAATCAAAAAGGGATGATATATGTCAGGTTACACATCGGAAGGAATAGTTGCGACAACCAATAATTTCAAGTTAATGGGTGGTTTTGTTAAATCTAACAAAACATGCTAATAAAATAGGTTGACTTTTGTTACGGTGACACCGATTCGAACTTGGGTCGAAGGATTCATGGCGCTAAAATTCAAAGGGTCAGAGGCACCTTTGTCACAACCGAGGTCAATAAAAAAAGAGTCCGGGTAAAAGACGGGCTCCCATTGGATTGCTAAAATTAGTTTTCAATATCGTATAGTTACCAGAGATACACATTTGTCAGTTTTACTTTGTTACTTACACAAGAAGCTGAACATTGGAGCTAAGGAATCCTTTTGACAAATGGGCGGATTAGCTTATTTAGATAGGAATGAATGATGTGACTCGTGACAACTACACAAAGCAGGTCTAAGGATTTTTCTTGCCATGATTTATTGATCATATCAATCCGCGTCGAACTAACAAAAGTTTCATCGAAAGCTAACAATGCTTCTAGAATTTGACTGAACGGACCAAAGTGTATTGATCGTTAATCATTTTGGTATAAAGTTAATTGAGCCAAATGCAGAACATGCTAAAATCAACATAAAGCGAACTCCATAATCTAGAGATCCAATTTGAAAATGAAACAGCATAGGCATTTGGCCATCTTTGAATATTATATACTGTATATGTCTTATGTTCAGAATATTATTTTTAATGTACATAATGGTTATTGTATTCTGACTCGAGCTCCATATTTCATTTTCTGGATATACGTCTACACAAATTGAAATCGTCAAGTTAATTTAAAGAGATCTAGTAACTTAGTTGACATGCGCAACAAGTGATGAATGGTTGATACAATGTATATTGTTGTTATATGATATGTCCACTGGGCTTTGTGTGAGAATTTCAAGTTAAATGGACGTTATATGGCTGAGTAATGAGCAAAAATGCAAATTGATATTCACTAACTCATTGCACTGACTTTGTACACGATAAAGACTATCCAGTGGATAATTTAACATCTGAACACTTCACTCGTAAATATCTTTTTAACGAAAGGGAAATTCGAAAAACCGAAACCTGTGCCATGCTTCTTTAGTTAATACGAATACAACAAGGTATGAGGGAACCACCAATTGGATTTGGAGTATTTGGACAAAGTTACTAGAACCCTTTTAAGAAACCAAAGTAGTATACGGAATATTATTACTGTTTGGGACTGAAGCCCCAATATATAAAACATACAGACTACGACTGTTTACAGTATGGCGAAGGCTGATTTATATATTAGAAAATAATAGTTGTATATATGATATAAGTTGAAATTCAATTTCACCGTCGGTGGAGAATCAATTATACCCCTAACGAGGTAATATGGGAGGGGTATAAAACCCTCCCTCAATCGCGCCTTTTAACCCTCCCTCTTATCTTTCGTCAAAACATCCGCGGTGAGTTTGCCGATAGATTGAATCTCATCAAACAGTATTATCTCCACTTAGCTCTGATATGAAAAGTGCAGAACATTTGTGGATCCAGACCACTCTGTTTTGGAATATTTCTTTTCTCGTTATATTCTTTCTGCAGATAATATAATCATACTGTTTCCCTTGTGATATTACTTCCAATATGGTTATTCTAAGAAAAAATCAAAAAAGTTACTATTCAGAAGATAACAAACGAAATACTATATAACCGTTCAATTTAGATATTAAGCTGTTTTTCTCATCGATTAAAATAAAATAACCCCAATAGAGCTTGTGGATAATTTTTTTAGATGAGTGAAATTTCAGCATCCCAATACATTACGACTGATCATTTTCATTGTACAAATATCTGTCTGCTAAAATAGTCTAGAAACTCCAAGTTTGTTTTCCTTTTCAATATCAATTCCACATACGTATACATTTTAGCAAAAATGAAACATTTGCATTGAGATGTGATATAGTAACGCACATACAAGTTTAATATACCCCCCCCCCCCCTCCCCCAGCGTCATTGGTTGTAACAAAAAGAATGGTCAATAGGCTATTTCCTCTTTTACTCAAGGCCTATTTGATGATTGTCCCCGATTGTTTGCTAATGTTTTGTAATGGAGAACATCGCCGAACCAAAATAGATCATTGTAAATCGTAATGTGAAGTCGAAGATAGTAACAACATGTGCGCATCATCAATATTTCGTCAAATATCGTTTAATTGATGCATGATGGATAGTTAATGAAAAGGGTTACCACTCTATTCAAGGCCAATTGGAACAGTCCTGCCTTGTGATTGGATAATGTGTTGTAATTTGGAACATATATCCCTACTCTGTCACATAATGGCCTGCGTGTGATTTATTTCCGAAATAATAGTGTATAGTTGGGGATGGGAAATTTGGGACTCAATGGTACCCAAATTATTGATTTTCAAAATATGTTTCCTACAAATATGACTAAACAAAGTTAATGTGTGGATGCGATCATCTTTCCTGTATCGATTATTATAATGAAACAGACTCAGGACGCGACATTTGTACACATTTTCTCCATCTAAATCATATATTGCCAGAAATCGTTGACGTTATTTTTTTCATGAAAGAAAAACAAAATATTGAGGGAAAAATCAGCTAAATTATCACTCGCAATTGATTATTCGATCGCCCACTTCCTTTGCTGATAGAACTTTGAGGGGGTGCTTGGAATTTAATTGAACATGGAAAGGTGGACGAAAAGTGCCAACTTTTCCGAATTGCAAATATTCGCATGCCATTCACAATTGTGTTTGCATATTCCAGCATTGCGTTATCATCAGACTTATGTTGAACATCATTAACAATAACATTCAAAATCCTTTCGAATGTTTCCGCAAGTTCAAAACGATATCTGGGTTGTTTCAGCCGAATTGTAATACCCCTGCTGGCATGTCAATATACATATGTTAAAGAGCTTGTCGGGGTTTGCAGACAACTTAAAATCGTCTTAAAATTTTCACTCTAGCTATATATTGATTGATTTTATGAAATCTTATACAAAGGCCAAAAAGGTACACTTGTATTATATTCAACCAAATTAAACCTCTTATTGTACGAGAACAAAGAAAAAAAGAACAACGTTCCGAATTCTTTGTCGGTAGACGAGAAATAAAAATTTAATACGGTTATGAGAGGAGTATGAATTGTCAATTGTCACAATCAATATCATTTATTCAAGTGTTTTATATTTGTAGCGTGCAAAACCCTAACAAAACCTTTAAATGCGTTATGTTTATCTCCTCCGACAGAGGATTCCGATCGTCTCGAAGGGGATTACCCTCAGACACGTGGGATTACTCCCTTTTTATCTGCAACCGAAAGAGTTCCATACCAGGAGACATATACCCTTGCCTCGTTAGCCTTATAATATAGGGGGTTCTTTTTTAATATGCACCACTCAATATGACGAGTTCATTTTTACTGAGTGCGTTGGGATGAAAGGATGATCTCTTTCGTCTCTTTCGATCATGTTTCCATGTGGATATTTCAAAGGAATCATCCGAAATTGACAAAATGATGGAGGGTGTCCACAAATGTTGGAATGCAAACATTGGTGTGGAAGCTTGTTTTTATCATGAAGTAGTGAAGTTCTAAAACGAATACAGTATCACCCCAACATTCTTTCTCTGTGTTTCATTAAAGAAGTCCATGTCCCCGTTCAGAAAAGCCTAAGTAGCAATCGACTGTAAAGTTGCAATTAAAGTTGCGAGTCAGATCATGTGACTGAATGCGCAAATCTGATTGGTTCTAATGTGCATATTTTCTGACTTGGAAATAATTGCAACTTTACAATCCATTGCATCTCTTTCTGCTACGGGGACCAGAAAGAGATACAATCGATTGTAAGTTACGATTGATCGTAAGTCAGAAAATTTACGCGTTTCAGCCAATCACAATTGCGCATCTAGAACACGAGATCTGACTTACGATTAATTGCAACTTATGCCCGGCGCAGACAGAGCCGACTCGACCCAATCCGACTGGTTTTCAGCCTGATGAACTCAGTATGCGCTGCCTCAGGACTCCGATTTTTCCAGTCAAGTGCCAGTCGGAGATCATTCGAGGCCGATTCAATCGGCTCCGACTGAGCGAAACTGACTATAGCCTGACTGAAAACCAGTCGGATCGGGTCGAGTCGGCTCTGTCTGCGCCGGGCTTTACAATCGATTGTATCTCTTTCTGCAACGGGGCCCAGGTCTAACATGTTTATGTTATATCATTATGTGAGGTATATTCATTGTTTGTGTAGAATCTTTCAACGTCTAATTTAAAAAAAGGGGGGTGGGGGAGCTGATGGTTTCACGTTGTCATCCCTAGACCTACAGCAAAGATGTCAGACAAATGCGACGACCACCCCCAAAAAGACCCATAAACTTTCTTTCCCTCTCGCTCTTTTCTATAGCAATGGCCTTTTATTTCCAGCACCTGAGACGTATTAAATATCTTGAAGTCAAGTTTGTGAACGGTTCGGCTCCAGTTCACGGGTCTGCCGATGTGGGACATATCGACTTGACCTCTTCAACTTTGGGGGATAGTTTTCGGCAAAATATTGAAATAAAAAATACCCTCGGGGCGACATCCTCCGATGCGTTGCGTGGTTTTTGTTTCTGCGTGGACTTTAATATTGGCGTTTAGATACCCACGCACAAGAGCGGCACCTGCCTTTGGTCATGTTGGTTATTCAGTAGACAATGGTCATTTCAACAGTATTTTTCACGAGCTTGTATATTTTGTTTTCTGTTCACTTTCTTCAAAGGAAGCTTTGTATTTAATATTTCTTTGCAAACTTTGACAATACAATACTAAGATCATAAACTTATTCTAGTCTTATTTGATGTATTTATTTACTTGATTATTTGTTTATTATAAACAGACCCGACCTGCTTACACAAAATATCCCGTCTCGAACCCGGCTCGTAGAATTACAAAATTATTAACGGGATCCCGGATCGTCCCGGTTCCCTTGTGTATGAGCAAAAAACTGCCTGTACCCATGCACACACAATTGCTTATGTTGGAAGTTATGAGGAGACATACCATACATATACATTAGCCCAGGTTCAGTGGACATGCATATCATACCAAACTCACAACCAAATGTGAACTCAGGGCCATGTGTGTAAGATCATGTTTGGGCGAATTTTTTATGACTACAAGAAACACATTGTTGAAAAGTTTGTTATCTAAAAAAAATGGGAGGCAGCATTGGGGTAATTTATTTTTGGGGGTGTGCCAGTGTTTGGGGCAGAGTTATGTGGTTTGTTTTTGAGTTATGTTCAATAAAGCATACACAGGAAAAGCAAGTTCTCAATATATCTTTGTGGGAGTCAAGATAAAAAGTTAAAAAAGTATATTCAAAGGTTGGGGTAAGCTTTCCAACAGGTGGGGGGCATTCCCCTTAAACCCTTTGTATAGCTCTACACAAATTCAGGTAATTGACTTCAAGGCTCAACCTGTTTAAACATTGTGACCTTCTCTGCCACTGGTCACAGCCACAGGTCGTAAATCTGTCATAACTACTGCAGTTTACTTGAGCCAATCCCATTTTTTTCTTATATGTACCAGTATACAGATTTGTTATTATTACTGGAGAAAATTTGTTGCCAAAACCGAGAATTATACAAACAAAGGGCCAATTCTCGGACCGCTCGTTTCCCGGTTTGAAGGCCATAATCGCCGGGAATCCCTTCTCGTCTCGGATCGGATAACAGCTGGTGCGGAGGATGGTGCCGACTAGCTTCAATAAAACAAATAAAAAACCGAATAAATTCCAAATGTTTACACTCCTGAACGCACCCTTTTATTTGCAAAAATACTAGAGGGGTAACACAAAGGGACATGGCAACAAAATCCATACTTCATGAAACAATACAACAATAATAAAAGGTATTGAGAGAATAGTTTACAATAACAGTTATTCCATGTTTTGCCTAAGTTCATGGTCATAAAATGAAAGAACAACAACAATAAATATCTGAATTTAAAAAAGGGTATAGAATGAGAGAATAACAATAATAAATCTCTGATTCTAAAAAAGAAAGAACAAACTATTGGCTGTAATAAATTAACTTGAGACTGGAAACACCGTCTATAGAATGGAATTTTACGAGTATCTGTCCGTTCTGTATAGCCAGGCCATTATGAAAGGCGATACGCTGCTGAAATGGTTGATAGAATATATTTGTGGTAACTTGTTATGTCTAGTATCGTACAAATAGGACACAGGTCATAATAGTTCCATTAATGGGTCAGTGATTTGTGATGTTATGAAATGTTGACTTCAATTATCATAAATTTGGGTGCTGTGGTAGTGCAGTTGAAACTGAGAAAACCCTGGAAAACACTATTTAAGGGTATTATTATAACGCACGGGAGAAACCTGTTAAAATATTGATCTATAATAAAGCAAAGAAAACTGTGCTTCCACGGGAATCGACCCCGAGGCCTTCGAATTGCTAGACCGGTACTCTGACTACTATAAGCTAGATGCTCTGAATGCGGTCCCTGCTGCCTTGGCTGTAACAACTTATTATAGCTTGTTGACCATGATCAAATTTACTCCGAGATCTAAAGATCTCACAAAAATAGTAAAGACAAAAATAAATAAACGCGACAGTACATTCAAAACATCTCTTTATATTTAAAAAAAAGTAAACAAGAACGAAACAATAGATAACATACCGGTAAAGAAATGTAAGGGTTGGGCCCCTTTTCTAATGTTTTTTTTCTATAAGACCAGTCAATAATATGTCAATAATTACCGACGTATGTTTGCCTTAGAATTATTTTCTACGAAGCTTTCCAATCAGTCTATAAACAATAGGGCGCTGCAAGTTCAAAAGTAGTCACGTCTCATTAAGGGAAGTTAATGATCGTGCCGAAAGCCATAATATTATCGGCTTAATCTTTCATCATGGCCTTTGATCTGTAGGAACCTACTCGGTGGGCCTTCGGAAATCTTCGGAACTGATTAAATCTTTCCGAGAGATCACGACTCGGTAGGCATTCGGAAATCTCCGGAACTGATTTGTTATTTCCTGGCGATATTGTGATCGCGACTCGGTGGGCTTTCGGAAATATTTCATCTTTCCGAGCGATCGCGACTCGTGGGCCTAGCTTCGAAAATCTCCGGAACTGATATTATATTTCCGAGCGAACGCGATGATGATCTCCGACACCGATTCACTTCGGGACAGATATAATATTTCCTGGCGGTGGCCACTGTTTTGATGGACCAATTCTTCGGAAATATGCATCTTGTTCTATAGTTGGTCATAGTGGTCGCCACATGCTTTTGTTTGATCATTGCCTTTTGAAGAAAAACCCCCCACAGATTTACACATATAAAAACACAAAAACACATACACACACACCCGCCTAAACATACATAAACAACGCTATAGGACTACCACAGTCCTTTTCAGGACTATCCAAGAGAGAATTACTGACATTTCCTTGGCTACCAGTTCATCTTCATTTACATGGTGTTACCGCAAACTATTATGTAACACCCAAATACAAACGCACAAACACACACACACATGTACAAACATAATGTTCATATTTTAGTTTTTATGTGACAGAAGAAGTTGTTATTTAGTCATACATTTGCAGGACAGTTTGCATCGTGAATAATATGTTAACTAGACCGTTTTCAAATACCTTACAATCCCTCAAATGTTCGAAAGTGTAAATAGATTCACAAACAAACACACACACACACACACACACACACACACACACACACACACACACACACACACACACACACACACACACACACACATACACGGGAGCATACACATACACATAGTTCCTTAATGCTTGACCCTCATCACCGGTAGTTGATATTCTTGAGAGAGTTCAACAGTCAGATTTGGTTGGACCTAGCTACACTTATCCCATAAGCATGATAAGAAGTACCCAAATTGATATTTTCTTAGCTTCAAGAAGAATTGGGTCACTTTTTGGCTTTCTTGTATCTATAGTTTAAAATGTATGGGGTCACCTTTCGAAATCTTCGGGAGACTAATATCACAAGTTCAAACACGGGCAGCGCCATTGTATATCATCAGTTTCACTTACATCCTAACCTCGGAAAACGACAAGGAAACTACAAAGATGCAAATTGAAAAGATCATTTTTATTCCGATCTTGAAAAATATGAAATTGCGCTGTATCAGTCAAGTCGTTTAGGGGATTTAGACGGGGACGCGTGCACTTTTCTTTCCAATTTTGTTTTACTCTGCCAGTATAAAGAAACGTCTTTTCTTTAAAAAAATTAATATGATTAATTTGTCATAGACTTGGTATATAATAACCAATATATATCATTCAATTGATTACTCCGAAAGGAAAATCTTGCTCAAATGTCAAAGGTTTCCATCATAATGTTGAAAATATCAGAGAATATGCTTCCTTGAAAATAATGACCAATGTTTATCTGACTCAAAAATATAAATTGAATTTGAACAAAACAAATTTACAAAATAAAAAGGGACAATGAAAATGCATATTAGAATAATTAAGTATGAGTTGGCTTTCGGGCTGTTGCAGATTAAATAATATGATTTTGTCGTATTCTAGAAAGAAAAACAAAACAATCAGACCTGATGTCCAAGAAATACAGGATAACAAACCCACAGTGCACCATGCAGCGCAAAGTAGGAACCAATATATGATAGTAACCGTTATGTCTTGGCCTGTGTCATGAATGATTAAAGTTCTCTTCATGTATGTCCTTCAAGTACATTCGATACAGTAGCAGAGTTGCCCGCATCATGCTGAGATGAGAATGTCTTCGGGCGACGGCTGCAGCTGCAGCTACACCAACAAGACAAAAGTGTTGCTTTCATAATTAACATGGGAAATTGGAAGGTGACAAATAGGAACAATTCATTTCGCGGCAATACGCCTTGATTAATTACCTCTCCGGATAACGGATCGTCGTATGGCGAGCCTCGAGTGTCAATAAACATCTACCTCGAATATAGCGACCGGGTGACACGACACCTGCTCCGGCAAGAAAAGCACATGGAATATATACGAAAATCTACTAGTGTAGCATCGAAATATATATGTATTGCTTATAAATCAGAGACTTGCAAGTATAAAAGCTCAAATAGATTCGCAGAATGATACAGATCCATGATCCATCGATATCAAAAGAGAAAATGTGTGTCACTTGCACACATCGATCGGTGTGAGGTAAAGGGTCATTTTAACTTGTACTTGTACTTCTACTTGGGGATCGGACTCGACAGGATCCATCAGTCATGATGTTGCGCCGAGGAGAACTGGTGAGGTGTCCAATACGTATTGGATATACTACATTATGGATCGTGTGCAGCTGACATTCTAGCCTTCTCATTGGCTAAGAGGAAACGTTGTTCGATGTCGCTAAAGATCGATACCCTTATTAAAGATTAAAGTTGATTGACTCTGAATGCACGCCATACCAGCTTTCCCCTATTTTGCATGTCATGGCAATGCTGGGATGGTGGCGCGGCTCAGTCCAAAGCTTCGCCTAATTTATCCAAACAAGGTGAGCCACATATGAAATCTCATATTCTTAGTAAAATAATTAAGAGAAACAAAAGAGCCCTTTATTAAATCCGACAGATGACTTTGGAAACAATTTCCGCTTGGATTTAAGCAGAATTTGATTTGAAGAATAAATTTTTCATGCGGTCGAGGGTTAAGGAAATATTTATTTTGGTTTATTCCCATTAGATGCTGAAGGGGATAACCAACTAATCAAGGTAAAATACATACTGAAAGAAGTATCAAAAGCAATTTGCAAGCAAACTGTCTTTATGTCAAGGTCATTCGCTTACATTTTTAGCAGAACTCTGATTCTTGGACAATCACAATAATTTATAGTTATTCATTGGAATAAAACACTTTGAAATCGCTAACTACACTACGCTTATAGTATCACAATAACTGACCATAGACTTAGTGAAAGGACTTATGAAACATTATGAACACTGCGATGGTAAGTGTTGGTGTGAACTGTCAAGTGTCTCCAGAATATGGAGCATCTGTATATGTTCTTCTAATCCTTTCCGAGTACTTAACCATTAACGGGCCCAAACAAAGTTATTCTGAAGCATCCATTAGGTAAGAAGCAAGACTATTAAGGGGCCTTCACGACAATTCGATACAATAGCGTTTGGAAAATTTCAAGGATTTTTACTCAACAAAATCGTTATTCCGCAACTATAGCTCTCACCGGAGACACGTGTTAACTAACATAAAGTCAGCTTTAGTGGCCTACTCTAATATATTTGTTATTTCTTGATATCACTAAAAGGGATGTATTCCATATTTAAGTACATACACTTATATTTTTGCAACGAGAAAGTCTGTTAAATTCCATGCATAAACTTGTGTTTATCTGATCACTATACTCAAATTACAAAAATGAAACGAAAATTATTAAACAATACAACATGACCGTGCTTACATGTATGTGTGAGTGTTTGTGTTTATTTTGTGTGTGATATAACGTATATAACCAATCATAACACAATTCTATAAGATTAATATACAAATTATATAAAATATAATAAGGAGAACAAGAACATTAGGATCTTCCGTACGTGTGCAGGTCAGGGTGCAACAAGAAATTGGGGGCTTCCAGAAAAAAATTAAGAAGAGTATGCAATGTCTTTGTATTTTTCTCTGGCATTATGATTATTGATTATTAAGGTTAAGAGTGATGTGTGAGCTTAGGAGAGGAGTGGGTGCATTGAGTTATGAGAAGTCATAGCAGCAAGAGCCACCAACTCCAAAGAACCAGCGTAACTTGACAGCTAACCTAACATGACCCCCAGTTCCTCGGCAACAAGTTGGAAGTGGAAGGCTCGTTGACCATGGGAGAGCAAAGATGACGACGGTTTCCCCGTTCAGGACTGATTGATTTTGCTATAACATGTATTCTCCCTAGACCCCAGCCCGAGTATTTTCGGGACCAGTTCTGAATGGGTTAATTAAAAGTCCAACATCAATCACATTATTTTGTGAAGTTATATGGTATAGGATGGCTTAAGCGCATTTTGTGCACAGAGTGCAGAGTCTTGTGAAGGTGATCCTCTGATATGTCTTTCTTACAAAACAGATTGTAGGACAAGTTTGATGCGGGTATGAGCCTCTGAGGGCTGTACTTCCATCATGAGGTGAACGAAAGAGGGGCGAGAGGGTGACACGAAGTAGCACCAACCCGACTTTTCTCTTTTGCGATGGTTGAAAGCCAAAAGGAATGGAAATTATCGTGGCTACATCTGAGAACGGTAGTCTGATCAATTTATTATTGTCAGGAACAAACGGTTGAGGAATACAGGTAGTAGCGTTGAGAAGATGATTAAATGCTATTGAATAACACGTTATGGACCTACTAAGATAATTGATGTTGATTATACTTTTAAGTATTTGAACCACATGACAATCTATCCGGACAACCTAAGTTAAGACCTACTCTATATTATGGAGAAAAAAAGTATATATTGATGAATTTAGTCCTAGTTCGATATAATTCGAGTGAATTACCGGCATTGTCATCTGTAAATGGCGGCCTTTGTTGCCATTTAGGCGGTAATTACCATCGGCGTAATCCTTTTAAGACGGCATAGAAGATGTCCACCCAAATATTTGACGGGCCCTGTCTCCTGATAAGACTATTATTGTCCATGTTTGACAGTATGTGACGGACCGATGACGGGTAGCCAATAGGTCGATTATTCTATTCCTTTGTCCGGTGAAACTTTTAAAGTTTTAGGGACCTAGGGCCAAAAGACTGCGGCATTAGTTCCCCCATCTCCGAAACGATTTCACAATTTCCCAAGAAACATGTCTCCGTCTTCTAACATTCTTGTGACTAAAATGCAGACGTCAGATAGCGTCAGGCAAAGTCCCTGGATAGACGAGAGAAGATTACGTTGTTCTCTCTTGGCACCAACGTAGTTGGGTTGCAATTTATAAGCTACAGCAGAACTAGCGTAAACTCTACACGTTTGTAAAGTAATTAATTTGTCAGAATTCTTAAGCAATAACATCTTGATATAAAAGGAGACGTAAGCAATAACATTAACTAACTAGTTTTTATGAAGGAATAAACAAAGCTGAACATCTGAAAGACCAAATTTGCAGGGAAAGTGAAGTCGTATACAGTATGCATTTATGAAATACTTCCCCTCGACGTCAATCGTTTATTGCATATGAATAAGCAAAAGTTTCCGTTCGCTGCCAATAATAACCTGTCGCTGGCATTTATAACACAATTATGTGTAAAACCGCAAACTATATACGAGCCAATCGGAAGGTGTCGTTGGCTTTAATTAGCACTCGAAGGGTATCCATTTCGGGCAATGCAATCGTGTCTCGCGCATGCAAACCCGACTCGATGTCGATGTGCTATATGAAGGGGAAAGGGGAGAGGGGTGCTGGATGACACAAGTATTTGGCAAGTCACGTGACCTGCACGAAACAACCTGAACAATTTATGCAAGTTGTAAGCCCGTGCAAACAATTTGAACTTGTGACTGAGAGTGAACGAGCATATAAAATTTAAGCGGGAGTAATTATTGATGTATTTTGCCAGAATATCACCCGTCCTATCTTAAACAAAAGGAGTGGATTAAGGCTAGCGCAGAAATGCAATGGTTTTGTCACACCCTAACCCACTCCTCCACCCCGTCTCGACGCCTCGGCTACAGTCTGCTTGTTAATAATAACAAGTGTCATCGTTTTGATTAACTATTCAGGACACGTGATTTCATCAGAGTCTGGCTTTTTTAAAGACATCGCTCATGTTTTGAACTGATAAAACCACAGTCAAAGCCAACAATCACACAGTTGCTGATTCCAATAATCTATCTTACAATTACAAAGGAAAAACAAATCAGTTTTCAATCACCCTTGTCTCCTAAATAAAAATAAATAAAATAAAACAAGAAAAGAAAACGTGGAAACCCGTTTGTTTACTAACAGAAGCGTGGGATTGGTTAAATTTCACAAACAAGTGAACATGGTAAAGTTCTCTTTGATTTATACGTTTGAAGTTGATCTCCGTGAAGGTTAATCGTAGGCTATCTGATCGTTTGTGTATGCGGTTAGTCAACATTACTATAGAGCATCTATTTATCACACCCTTTTCTCCTTCGGAAGACTTTTTATTGGAAAACAACAACAAAAACATCGCCCACGAGATGTTTGAGATAATTATGAAGATAATTTTGAACGAACGTCTAGAATGAGTATAATAAAACCACAATTATCAATATTGTTGGCTCTTGTTCACAGAAGACCTTGCTTATAACCATAGAAGTAGTATATAAATAACTTATAACAACACGAATCGTGTGAGAAACAAAACATTATTCTCTTTCCTAGCCTTGCTAAAGGCTGGTAGAATATTTTAACGCAGAAACTGCGCTATTTACAGTGTCCATACAAATTATAATTACTATACAAATATTTAACAGCCAGGGTCTTTAAAAAAATTATTCATAGTATTTATGTTCGATTTCTTTAAGAGGTGATCTAAATTGGTTGAAATATTATTATATAAACTCTTCTCCTAAATGCGTGATTGTATATCTTAAATTCAGTTGTGTCAGCTAAAATGATTGAAAGTTGGAATACGTTTTTAGAAGTCTATACAATTAGCGAATGTGTAAACGTCATAAATTCCTATTAGCTACATCCAAATACAGAAATTACCCAATGTGTTTAATAATGCACCATTTTTGTATAACCTTCGATTGATTTGAATCTATTCGATGTTATTGTAAAAATTAATGAAAATTGTACATGATTACTAAATAACTAAAACGTAAACAAATTAAACAAACGTTTAAAATCTTTGTACAACTACAATTTGTTGTTTACAGAATGGGCATATTGATTCAACTAAGGTGGGTTGTCTACAAGCATAGAAAGAAGAAAATTGTAGTGCACATAGAGGCGTGACGATGAAAAACTTAAATAATTTGATACAAATAATTAAAGGGGTAGTACAGTTTTGGTAAGGCTGAACTTTAGTAACCAAACCTGGACAGTAACATTAAAAACTAATAGAAATAACTCCACCATGCTCGAAAGGTATACAAAATTACAAACGATTAAGTAAAAAGCCCGTTATCATTTAAAAAGAGCCATTAAAACACAAGAGGGCGCTTTCTAAAAAGGCATTGGTTTTAACCATTTTCCGTACAAAATTATGCATGTGATGTTTTATTGAAATAATGATTAAATAGAGAGATCATCAATAACTATTTAAAAAACACTTTTGCAAATTTTTGAAAAAGTGCAAGCATTTGTTTTATTTTTTTGAAAAAATCATCTAATTATTTGGGCCCCAAATAATTATAAGATCAGATATATGTATTGATATTTCAGCCATTTCTGGGTCGATTTTGACCAAATAAAGTTTATTCTGCCATTAAAATCGCACGTTCTCTCAAATTCGACACTCAGTTTTTCATTACCTCACAAAAAAATTGTGATGTGCAGCGCCCTCTCTACCAAAACTAAACTACCCCTTTAATTGTTTGCAGAATGAACATACCGATTGGAATAATTAACAAGTAAAGGTAGGGTAGCTAGGCCGCGAGCTTGTAAAGGAGACTATATAATGCACCCAAAGGCGTGACGATAGGTAGAGACATGGGGCTGAACTTGGTCTGACTTTTCCGCATTGCTACCCTCTTTGATCGTGTTTTTCATACCTCCATCCTTTGATCTTCTCTCGTCTTTCAGCCACTTTTTTAAATTTATTTTTGTATTCCACATTGAAACTGAACTACTTTCATCTTCAAATGAAATAGGAAAACGTGTCAATATTAATTGATTTTAATGCTCATATGATTTCATTTTAATTGTTTATTTGCTGGCTGCTGCCTTCTTTGATCTTCCCTCGCCTATTCAGCCATTTTTTTAAATTTCTGGCTCACCTATCAAACTTTAAATGCCCTATTACAATATTCAAATAGAACGAGAGGTTCAATGTGCCAGTGTCTTTATTTATTAGATCAAAATCTTTTAATTACTTTGGTATAATTAAGGTTTCAGCATGATGTTCAATCTTTATAATATCAAACCCTACTATAAAACACTACTTATACCAGTTCATTAATACTCACGCTGGAGTGTAAATCAATGATAATTATACGAATTATTATATAACACAATATTTGTATAATTGTTTGGAATGGTCGTTCCTTAATATTTCTCCACAAAGTCACTTTTCATATCGATATACGACTCTTTAAATCATATTTATAACTGCAAGAACACAATCCAAACAATCTAATTGCCATTTTTTATGAAATCCTTTGACCTATACGCTTGAATTGTATCGTGACTTATTATACGACTATCATGGGGCTTTCAAAAACCAAGAACAAACGAATCTCCCATTTTATACCTGTTTTGTGCACCTATCGCACATATATGTTATCCCCGGTTCAACATGGTATTTGTATTGAAATTAAGTGATTTTGTTTGGCTTAAAACGGGTCTAAAATTGTAACAGATGATAAAAAAGTTCTTTCAATTCTATTCGTTCCACACCATTTGAGACGTAATGGTCCGGGAGAATTACCAACAAACCACACCAGCGCTGCAGATCGAGGCGACCTCGCACAATAAATAGTTACATGTACATGGTAAGGCCATAGTATACCTCAAAGGCTCTATATGGTAGGACCTGCTATTATTCATGCTAAAACAGGAAATATATCTAGAGACTATAAATTGTACAAGCCAGGAGAGATAAACGTATATATCTGGATATTGAGTTCATATTTATTTCTGCGGTGCCACTTGCGCAGATAAATCATACGACAGCCATCATATTCGAATGCACACCGAGAAAAATCACCAAATTATAATGAATATATATATATATATACCTAACATCCTAAGGTCGCCAAAGACAACTACATCGACATTTTCACATATGACTGTGTGGATTTACCTAGTCAACCTTTCCAATCTTCCAGTGTATTTCAGTTCATATTGCTTTATATACTCATTTTCAATAACTTTCACAATCCTTTTACGCCTTTTTCAATAATCATATTCAATCAATTTCAGCCGTCAATTCCCTGAGCCCTTGACTTATCTTGTCCGTTTAGTTATCATATCTCATTTGTAAAACTTTGAAATGCACCTCATAATATATATTCGGATCTGCGATAGAGCATTATTATCCTTTCATCTTGACCGATATGAAGATTGACCCTTCAAACTACTCTCGGCCATCACTATAAGTGGACAATTTGTTACACATGTTATAAATACAAGTGAGTTTCTCATATAAAAATGGCGGGAAACGTTATAAGTACAATAAGTAAAGACATCAATCTTACATTGTAATAGGTACACACCGTGCCCACTATGTAGACACTCAGGGTGATCTTTGCACCAAAATACTCTCCAAATACGATACATCATTATTTTAAATCTATTGTTATTTCGTTGTATACACAACAAAACTATCGTGCATTTGGAACATGACTGAGGGTGGGGTGGTGAGTTAGTGAGACGATGCATGGGCTTCTAAAAGAGGGGAGAGGAGGTGAAATCGGGGTCGACGCAACCGCGATGGAGCCCTCGGTCACGGCGAGCAGTTAACGGTCCCGAACGGGGTTATGGAATTCTCCCAGGAGCTCTTGTGGTGTCTGTGTCTGATGGAAACGTTTTATCGGCCTCTGAACCTACATACATAATCGAATAATACTGTATGTCCGTGCTATAAGACACTATAACCGTAGTAGGTTCATGCTATAACTATAATGCACGTGGTGTGTTATGTTTAGTGCTAGATTAGTGTGCTACCGTGATCGCTAGTCTATAATTAAATTGTATTAATTTACATTAACCAATTATTGCTTATTGGGACGTGGAATGTAATGGAAATCACATACATGTACATTCTAGGAGACGATGGGTTACATGCATGTAGCCTACTTGGCTGTATCATGCTCAATAATGTCTCTATTTTGTAAACATACATTCGATTATTAAGTATAGTGTTCAAATGCATACAACGACGGGTGTATATTCTCAGTAATTTGAGAATAATCACATTGTATCATCACTGCACTCCGAGGTCCATCATAATATTCACAAGAGTTTGATTATCCTTCTAAAAAAAGGAGTTCTTTCGGCTCATTGTTTTGGTATATTGTAGATCAAACCATATGACATGTCGTTCATATTATTGAAAAAATATATTGTTTGTGACTCATATAGGGTGTAATTATATTGAACATGGCATTTAGTATTGTAAAAAGGGTTTAATTTAGGGGTATAAGGGGGAGCAGTGCTTGAGGCACATTATTCCACATGGTGACGAATCGTTTTAAAGGGTGACACTTCTACGGTCGGTCATCGTAGCCTCCTCCAAGTCTATAGGTATTGACATCACCACAATATTACATACATCATCCCACTTCAGATATCCATGGTACAACATTACGACTGGCTACCAAGGCCAGCTCGGTCACACTGGCCTCAGTCAGTCATGTCCAATCTCCACCGCATTTAAATCGTATCAATCAACGCGCTAATCACTTCAATTACTGCAGCTAATTTTGCCATGTACTTTACGCACTATACGATGAAGCATTAATATACAAGGTTATGGTTAAAGCGGGCACGTTGAATTATAAATATACCACGGCACTGTTGCGGTGTTTGCATTATATTAAACACATTCACTGTAAATATTTTATATGTATTTTTAAATGTTTGATGACCTTTACCTACAGTTCTAGAATGTGTAAACATTAAACCATTATAAATATAAACCAATAAAAAAAAATACACAGTTGACATCAGAGTTCGCTTCTTGAACATGACAGATGAACAGTACTTGCTGATGATTATGTATTCAAAACACACAAACTTTTTGTGTTATACATGTCATTATGATCATTAGTAGTATTTGCGGAATGTTATCAGTGTTAGTGTCAAGATAGTATGATCGGAAAAGCATATTTGCACTCAGCAGCAAAATATCATAACAAATAGCATAATGTACTCGGTATAATATCTGATACGTTTCTTTTCTTCGCATCTGCCAACTTGAAATATACATGTATATAATATGAGAGGTGAACAAATGTTTTGCTCTTTATAATCAGCTAGCAAAGAAAAAAAAAACACGTCCTTGCTTTGTTAAGGTCACGTTTATTCGCCACCTACACGTCAACTCTTGGGTGGTTAAGAGTAAAGGCCGAGTCCCACTGCACCATTTGTCCCTCCGTTTCCAATCTGTTTCACATACGGAAGGTACTAGCAGGAAACCAAAATGATGCGGACCAAGTTCGGAATGGACTAGTAGGATATTTTTAATTCAGCTCCGGTTCGCGTGAAACAAAAATGTCATGGAACTTCAAAATTTGCTAGATACTGACGTTTTTCGCCACATTTTGGTCGGATAGGAAACGGAAGGAGAAACTGTGTAGTGGGACTAGGTCATCAAGAAAGAATGTTGACTAGTGTAGGTGACAGTGGTGGTTCATTATGTTTACCCGTGTATATAGATTCAAACTTTAACAGTGGCTATTCCTTTGTTGACATGACTTGTATACATAGGTTAAGAGTTATACGCTGGTAAATTATTGTGTGTCTCCCTTTGTTTGTGTTTGACTTTTACATGGGCGGGCGCTATATATATTTAGCTCCGAAGTGTAAACTTTGTGTGTATAATGTCATGAAACTTAAACCGCCCACGACGTAAATGTATGCAACACGCATATCTTTTTATACAAATTAGACAAATAAAAACGCAGCTTTGTTCAAAACACTCATAATTATCATAGTAGATAAGACTTAGTACTGTTGTGCTGTAACCGATCATCGGATCGGCATGCCGATCACGATCCGATCATACATGATCGGACCGTTTTTTGCCGATTTCCGATCATGCAGAAAAAATCGGAAGATCGGATCGGCAAAAAAAAAAAAAAAAAAAAAATCTTTTCATTTTTTTTTTTTCTTTGGAAAATGATCCCAAAAAACATATTTTGGGAATATAAATGAATACCAAAGCAACATAGATCCATATTAATAAGCCCAAGGTAATCTTGTACGGGTATGCTTTCATTTCAAACTGATTACCTCTTCTTTTACAAAATTACTCACGCCAATTCTGAGCTTAGTCCCATGTGATTAATTTGGGGTAACCTTTCAGAAACACATGGGACTAAGCTCAAAATCGGCGTGAGTAATTTTGTAAAAGAAGAGGTAATCAGTTTGAAATGAAAGCATACCCGTACAAGATTACCTTGGGCTTATTAATATGGATCTATGTTGCTTTGGTATTCATTTATATTCCCAAAATGTGTTTTTTGGGGATCATTTTCCACAGAAAAAAAAAACGATTTTTTTTTTTTTTTTTTTTTTTTTTTTTTTTTTAGCCGATCATCCGATCCCGATCATCGATCCGATTTCGAAGATCGATAAAATTTTGCCGATCCGATCAAACGATCCGATCATCAAGGTCAGTTACAGCACTACTTAGTAGTTAGTTTAGATATGGCCTAACATTTTACTTTGGAATTTCTCTTGTTTGTTATAATGCCATCTATACCTTGCTCATGATACAGCTGCAATTATTTTAATGCATCAACAATTGAAGAAAAGAAATCTACCTTGCAAATAACATCGATTGGTAGTTCTATAGATTTACATGTAAGTCTAGTCTTGTGTCATGACTCCATCAATGTCCTACATGACTGTGACACTCTTTAAAGTTGTATAACACTGTTTGTAACCGCCTTAGCACCTTTAAGTGCGTTATGGGTGTCAATGTCATCTTTAACCACGACTAGCATCAGGTGCACCTCTTAAATTACACCCGTCGAGTCTTGAGTATGACTGTGATGGCGATGACTTGAGCACTGGTGAAAGTGTGAGTGTTGCCTGTATACAAGGTGTCGTGTATATAGGGTCCTCGGTGTGATGTGCTATGACTGTTAGATATGTGCGCCGTTTTGTAGGGGCCTTGACCGCGATTCGCACCAATGTCACTAATCTGATTTGCAGCTTAATATAATATACCATATTACATACAATATATTTACAATCAGATATCAATATGTGTTGGTATGTATCATACGTACGTGCGTGTATGTGTGTGTGTTTGACTGAGAGTTTATGGAGAAAGAGTCATATATCAAGCTATTGCTGTCCGAAAACAGAGTTATAGTCTTTGTGTGTAATAACTCGTATTAAAGTGGCGTCAAAACATTTAAAATTGTGTATTGTAATGTTTCCGATCGAGATCCAAAGTATCTATTAAAGTCAAACAACACAATCGTGCACATTCGAATCAATGATAATTATGTCGTACAGTATTCAAGGTCATTTATTGTGTGTCATTCCTAAAAACAATGTGTTTATTATAATATAGTGATTTAACATGTTCAAGACTTTTAATATTATGTCACAGCGAGTATTTCGCATGGTTCACATTTGAATTCAAGAGAACAGTTCGGACGTCCGCCTGTTTGTGATGCATGGTTTGACGGAAACGAGTGACCCATGGGCATTTGAAACTTGACGAAAAGGGATGACGTAAAACCATCAACACGCGTGATGCTCCCAATGATTAAGGAAGAACGGGACTCATCCACGATAGTTTCATCCTAAGAGTAAGACCTAACACACCGTCCTGATCCGACCCAAAGATCCGGCGAGACTTTAATTTGCATCCCTCCCGATAACGGATTGCTATCGTTGAATGTCATTCGCATTCAGCCTCGTATAATGTAACTGACACTCGGGATTATGTTGATGAGGTCACGCCGGGTCCTTGTGTAACCCTAGAACTATAGTAGAAGCTAAGAATTAGACTATCGCATCTCCAGGCTACCATGCATGCTTATTATAGTCTATAGACGTAGTATGGCATACAGGCTCTAAGAAACAGAGGTCATGCTAGAGGTCTTATTTTTTAACGTACAACATTGCTGTCATAAGTTCGCAGTGTCTATACAGTATTAAATGCGCCTGAGGCGCCCATTCTGAAGTCACGTGGTAGCGAGTTTGCTTATAACGTGGACGCCACTTCAGAATGGCGGTTGAACGAAATTAGACGCACATCTTGACCGTAATGACCGAACTTTGGAAGAAATCTTGTTTAGATCGTGGACACTATTATGGTTGTAATGTTGTCTTTGCTTCGATTTCGTGACCGCTACCTTCAAAATAGTCCCATCGAGATCTTGACCAAATCCCTATGATCACAGACTTAACGTCTGTCTATGCATAGGTTTAATCCAGAACACACACACGACTATGTCGAATTTGATTATTTGCCATAGGGTGGTTTCAATAACTGCTTTCATGAATTACACGCCAAATATAACATGTTTTTAGTTATATAGACTATAGACTATAAAAAGTAAATTTACATATACACGGTTCTTGAACGAAATGAGAAAAGCGTGTTAAGTAGGTATTTACCCGATACAGGTCGTCATATTTACTCTTCTTGGATCTAGAGGGAGCTTATCTCCTTTAGCCACTGTTGAACAAAGAATGTTGTCTCATAGGGGAATAATTGTTTAGTGTGCACTGTCTACATGTACTTTAAAGTGCAACAGTTTGCCAGGATTGTGAAAATTAAATTTTGCCAGGCGTCACTGCCATTTTGAGAGTGCGATTGGCAATAAAATAAAGGAAAACGTAAACGAATTAAGAAAGCCTGTTAATCTCCGTTTGGCAATGACTTGAGCTGCTTGGTGGCGCGTTATTTTTATTTTTTTTATTGCAAAACAGATGTTACTTTCAAGAAGTACAGCGAAATGTATCACACACATACCAAGTTAGTTTCCTTTCAGAACTATTCTTCTTTTTGTAAACGCCAGTACTCTCAAGTTAAAGGTGGGGGTAAGGCCTTATATAGCACTGTTTGGCCTTATTTGTGAAAATAACTTCTCTCCATATAAATGCGCAAAATGATTTTGCAAACGAGCAATATTGGATAACTTTAGGGGGGGGGGGGGGTTCCGGCAACACAATCAGCTCAATCTATAATTTAATCCATATATAGCTGAGACGTATTGTTGATGATTTCAACCTCCATTAGAATTAATGACATGAGATATAAGCGACTGTGAGCTAGGCTAGCTGTTAGTCTGTCGTCGGGACGATCGGATCTCGGTGACGCTGCGACGAGAACCCAACACGGAAGGCGTGGACAGGTGAATGGTGAGCACGGTGAGTCTGACCGACCAAACAATGACTGGGACGCAACAACTGCCAGCCATATGCTTGCTTGCTTGCCTGACCTGTCTGTTTGCTGCCAGAAGGTCGTAAATGTGTTATACAGTGTTAATGTCTATTTGGCTCTTATCATGCAGGCTGACAAAGTTGGATGTGTCCCAACATATGCCTCACAACGTAGACATAGTATTACCTGCAGGGAGCTGTATTGTTATTACGATGTGCTTAATAATAGAAATGTGATCATCATCATCATCATCATCATTTGCCTAAACATGTCCGATTGCAGACAGAAGGTCGTTAGCAAAATCATGGTGGTCGTTAGCAAAATCATGGTAAGATATATTTTGCACAGTGCTAAACGTCAATTTGGCTCTCACAATTCTATATGATGACGTTCTGTTGGGTCATAACACAAGGCGTACTCGAGAATATGAAAATAGCGATTAAACGTTCATACAAAATTACTACGTACATTTTGTGCCAGTTGTTATTAGTGACAAACCTCCAAAAGTGTATATCGAGTTCAGGCTCTTAGGTCCCTAATTCTTAGCTTAGCAGCGCGTTCACCAGTTGGCGACCTACATTTCACAAAGGTGACTCTGCAGTATGGACTTTTCGTGAAATACTATCGTTGAAATAATATCAGTATCGCAAATTATTGAAATGACCCCGCAAAAGTTATTCCCCACACACACATGGTAGGCGCTTATAGAGACGTGACCTTGCAGTTCTAAGGGGCAAAATATATCCAGTCTAATGGTATACAATCATGAGCAAATCATTGTACGTCAAACTATATGAGTTCATTACATAACAGATTATGCTTGCAAAGTATGAATAACGTAACATCTATTGCAATCGGCAGTTGCTTAAATGTTTGAGCAAGGGGCACATTGTTAAAAAGCTACAGGTTTGTATTTACGTCGGAAAGACTGTTAATTGCCACCCAACCGGACTGCAAGGACAATGTAATAATACTTCGTGCTACTAATTGCTATCACAAATATCCCGCCCTCGATCGATAAAAGTGAATTAATTATTGTACCCAAGGTAAGACCAATATATTATTTAACGTTAAATCACTATTTCTAGATTGGGTTCGTGTTTGAAATGAATAAAATATGACCACCAGTGACCGTCCGCTGTGCTATTGACCACAATACATTCAGTCGAAGTTAAAGGGATAGTTGAGGTTTGGTAAACAGAGTACAGTTTTGGTCAAAATTAATTTTAGTAACCAAAACCTGCAC
>JBAMJV010005128.1:0-24732 GCA_037951105.1 Echinarachnius parma | reverse complement strand
GTATTAACAGACAAGGGGCAAAGGAGAGGGGATGGTTCAAATGATAGAAAGAGTGGGCAGTCTCTTCCAAAATAACATTGATTAATCATTTATTTATGTATTCGTTTATTTTTCTTATTGAAGTATTAATTTACTTTCATTTATTTATTTATTTATTAAATTAACTATTCATGTGTTTTAATAAGATAATACATCTGTTCAAATTGTTTTTAATAATAGTCTTCATGTTATCTCATGAGCAGTAAGGGGGCACGGATTTCCCAGGTAGGGGTGCAAAAGCCCCACGGTCGCCCCCTTAGCTGCACCATTGGTTTTGGTCAAGCCAGGGATATGGGAGTTCTTCCATGGTGAGGCGGTGTCATTTGTCGGCCGAACGGACTCGCGTGTATGCTACAAACCCGAGGGTACGCATTGACCCTGATCATGTGTGGACACAAAGTGTGTTCACTTTGTATTTGATCATGCTAAACTAAGTTACGCTACCAGATATTCCAGCAGTTGTGTGATGACAAACTAATGTCAGCTATTGGAAATGTGCTCCTGTTATGCAATGTTTCTTATACACTTCGTAGAGATGTACTTCCGTTGTTCCCTTCAGTAAAATATAAGATAACAAGATTGTGATGATTGCATAAGAAACGAGTTTGTATTAGTTTTTATGCGTGAGCGTGTTTGTTCGTTCGTTTAATTGTTTTATTTTGTGTTTGTTGTTTGTTGTTTGTTTGTTGTTGTGATTTGATTTAAGAACGGAATCAGCGCCTGGCTGTTTTTTTCTTAGCACACTGTACCTAAAGTTATGATATCGCATAAAGAAACATACAATTGGCCAAATGTCAAAACCAAAGATGACATAATAAAGAATAAACCACGTACAACACATCGTATAATAGAAATGTAAACAGAATGACCAGAGCGTCAGACGCACGGATCTAGTTTCCCGCGCTTTTTTCTCCCGCCCTTGGATGCCCGTCACATAATCACGTGGCTCTGGGTGTTGGGCAGACAGCGAGCAACAGTTGTTGTAGAGTGAATGAGGCGAGCCTGAAGACGTACTGGACTAGATGCGATACCCTCTCTCTCCTACCTCAGTGGGTTAGCCCGGGTCACACAGACGAAGGCTAAAGGGGGGTGCGGGGGGGGGGGGGGGGGGGGGGGGGTAAGGATTTCTATATAAGGGGCAGTCTGTACTGAAACTTAAACCTACCAGTTCATTACCATAATTCCATAATTAAAAAAATAATATATTAATCTGGCCATAATCAATTCATGTAAATACTGTACTGTAACAATTCACTATGCGAACATTAGTCGTTGCTATGTCGGACAAACATCTTGCACGAGTTCAGGTTTCCGGTAGCAGCCAACTATTATGAAATGCGTAACATTTGACTATGATACGTAACCGGATGGTTACAGATGGTGCTAGTACTTATTTAAAAGAGCAGTAAGTAGTTAGCGAAACAACTTATTTTGTTCAGGGGATAACTGACACCCTTGCCCCCCCCCCCCCCCCCCCCTTAATTTACCCCCCTTCCGCCAATTAGGCTACGGTACTCCTATCAACATGTTCAATTGTCTGGCGTAATGCACTGGGCGTAAACCAAATAGAGCGGATGATGAACTCGTATAGCATGGCATTCTGTGCGAAATCCAATTAATAACTAGTGTAAAGATAGAACATGAGACAAATAATATAATGAACATCGTAAAGATAGAACATAATTCAAGGCCAAACGGCAGGGGAGACGCCACTGCGACAATTCATACAACTTGATTCGTTTCTCGCCTCTTCCTTACAATTTGCTCGTCACATCTGTATCGATCTGGGACCTATATAATGAATACACATACATATAAACTGTGTTCCTGTAACAAATGTACGGTTGGTGTTTTTTAATCGTATATGTTCCTTGCTTCTCAGTGGAGGTGCGGAAGTGTGTCCCACTGTAGTCAGCAAAATCCAACTCGTTATTCCACCCCCATATCGTAGTGTTGAGTGAAACAACAAACGGAAGAGAAAGACTGGTTTTTCTGTCTAGTCCCACTGGTTTTTATTTGGTTTCTCCAAACACTCATTCAATATTACAAATAGGAAATCTGATTCTTAAAATAGAACGGCCAACATGTGAAATAAGAACTTCTACCGGTGTTTAGCATGTATTCATCGAATAGAGTCAATTATTTAGTATTATTTATTCTTGATGTATAATTACTTGTACCCCTGTGGATGAACTTATAAACAAAATCACCATGATCACCTGAACGTTTGCCATATGCTGTATTAAAATAAAGGCCAACGTGAAAGTCGTGTGACATTTAGATAATGTCAGGGCCACGCTGCTCTTTTAATTTGTTTAAATTGCCAAATCAGAATCCATATTTAGATGGGAGATGTGAGGAAGCGGAAATGAAAAGGCGCCTTGTTATCTCGATCGATTCCTACTTTCATGACGTTCAACCGAATGTTGTCTTGAAGAACATTCGTGTTGCACGGAAGGGAATGTTATGTGTGTGTTCTTTTATTCAGCTTTGTCGTGACATAAACTAATCAATATTGCACGCAAATGATAAAGTACATATTCTCCAGAATTCAGTAACGGTCAACAACTCTTGCTTGCGGGAAATAACCTTTGGAAATGTTCATCTTCAATAAGTGTTATGAGGAAAGTACATTTTCAGAAAAGTAGAAGCGTGAAGTACCAAAACAAATTCGTGTACTTCCAGGAAATAATTGAGAAATGCTCTAATCGTCGACGCCATGTTTCACTCTTATGTAACATGTGACGCACGGGCGTAGACATGACATTGATACCCATTCAAGTGGGGGGGGATGAGCTATTCATTCATCGGATTACATCCCCCCCCCCCCCCCCCCCAGTTGAATAGGTATTACGTAACTCGCTACGCCCGTGATGTGACGACATGTGCACTCGTGACTATAGCCTATAGGCATAACGCAAAGCTTGACATTATGAATAATGGAACTTAAGGTGAAACCCTGGCCACAAAAATAATTTCGAAAAAGGGTTCCCATCGCAAACCTTCGCCGTCCATTTTCATTTCATTGCATGTGACGGCAGTAGCGTCTGTAGTGTGATGTGAAGGGTGAACGTCCGCAATCAAAGAAGCGCGTCTCCAAAGACTACTCCCATTCCTAGAAATTGATTTCTAAAGTACAGCGATGTATCTGTTTCATCTGTAATTCCAAAATGTGACGGAACAAAACGCGGTTTGATGTCGAAAGCGGAATGATTTGCTTAGAGGAAAGTGGAAATTTAAGAGAAATGTGAAAAGACGAACATAGGCGTACCCGGGGGGGGGGGGGGTTGAACCCCCCTTTACTACTTTGTACTGATCTCGGCCAGAACGTAATAAGTGGCCTCGGTCTCGACCTCGAACATTTTTTACTCATTTCGGATCCCGTCTCGAACATTTTGGAAGGATCTCGTACTCGTACCCCCCCCCCCCCTCATAAATGTTTGACGGACCACCCCTTAAAAAAATCCTGGGTACGCCAGTGAAGACGATGCACTAATATCTTTACCACTTGAAATGTTTCTTTCGCGCTTACTCACCATGATTGTCATAGGATGATGATGGATGTTTTGGAGGATGTAGTACAGTCCTTATTATGTTTCTAAATCAGACAATATGAATCAAAGTTATTCGACCATGACAATTTACAAATAACGCATACTGATATACCAGATGTCTTTCTAAAGTATACATTATAGTTGCATAACGCCATATCATTATAACTGTGAAGGTCAATATGTATCTTTGCAAAAATGTCCCCATTCCATAATGACATCTCAAAAGTTTATTACATTTTCCCGTTAAAGCGATCTAGTAACATTGCCAAAATCCACAACACATACTTGGAACTCTAGCGGTTCTGTCATACCCCGTTGTAAACATAACCAATAGAAGCATAGAACAGGTTTCGGTTTTCCAAATTTCTCTTCCGCTATTCAGATACGTATGATTAAATTGTTCAAATTTCAAATTATCTAGTAGAGAATGTTAACTGTGTACAGAGTCAGTTTAATTAGTTAGCGAATATCACTTTGCATTTTCACTCATTACTTGGTAACAATGACCATGGATTTGTTCACACATCGCTTGGTGGACATATCAGATCACAGATATTCACATTTTATCAACCCATATGGTCAGTTGTTGCACATGTTTAACAACGTTAGTAGATCCCTTTAACGACTCTATCGCCTGCTCCTGTTGATCAAACGAGGGCTAATAACACACACTCAATGGTCAAGCAGTCCATTACGGATGCCCTACGGTCAAGTTGCAACGTTCATATCAATAATTTGCTTCTCAAAGATACAGTTACATGTGGAGTCGTTAAGTGCACGGGATATGTAATCCAAATGAATGCCGATCATAATGCATCCCGTAGAGCTATAATGAAACCCTTAACGTGTTACTGCCTTAGTTGCAAATATCATCCCATCCCTCCGTCCGAGAACCTATCAAACGTTTTATCTCACTCCATTTCATGTTCTTCTTCTTATTGGCGTATTTTGTTTCTTCTTCTCATAAATGTACGCATTATAAATTATGAATAATACATTATTGTGCGACGGTAATAATGTTGCTTTCTATGTGTGGACAATTCGTAAGCTTTGTTGTCGTATATGTATCAGTAATAAGTCTGTGATGGTGAAGAGCATTGTGTATAATGGTAAATATGATTTTATTTAAACAGTGTTGTCCAGTACGAAATAATTATATTGATACTCTCATGCAATGCTACATCTGTGTCAGTCGGCACATGGAGCACACAAGTGAACGTGGAGATCGGCAAGCAAAGGCAGCATAGCTCTTGGAACTCAGCTCGTTGTAGTATAATTTACTGCAAACACGTTTCTTATATGAGCGGGTTTGTCACGATTCAAATTAAGCACTTTTTTTCGTCGTTATCTCTGCTAATCAAGCTCAACCCGTTGCGATGGTAACCTGAGAGTTTGTAGTTGATGTAGACACGGCTGTTGTATACAGTACGTCTATAATATTACAGCTATATGATATTATCATGGACTGTGTTAATCGTGATCTATGCAATTTCAATGTTTGAATACATCGTATTTCAACATTGATAGGTAAGGTAAAGCTTTTCGGAAATGAAGTTACGCAATAAAACGTAACAAACCCCACTTATTTCCAATAACCAGGTTGAATCGAATTATCTCTCAATTATTGCATATGTTATTAGCCATGGGCGTCGATACTTACGTAATACCTATTCATCAGGGGGGATGAATGAATAGATCATCCCCCTGATGAATGGGAATCAATGACAGATCGACGCCCATGTTATTAGCTGTAACCCGAGATTCAAATACAACGCATATCGTTATTACCTATCGGTCATCTTGGCTTTAAAACCAACATTAGTACCATGCAGAGCAACCTAAGTCGTACACAAACAAACGCCGGGATTTCTTTATTAATTGAGTTATCCAATATTGTATCGAAGTCACGACAAACTGAATCAAAACACGCTAGGTTGCCTGATCAACAAGTATTAATGTTAATGGTGTTGTCACATATCATCGGATAGCGTAAACGGATGCCCGATGGTTAGATAATTTGCGAAAACAAATTATCCGGTGGTGAAAGGTGCCTCCATTGCTGCATGCAGAGAACTTTCTGCCGGATAAAACAACGGACATCGCCTGAAAAGGTTCGCATTCGCCTAACAAGAAACGGACAAGAAACGCATACGAACGGCGACAAACGGATTTAACATTTTGCTCTCCCTCGGGCGTCCGTTAACGCTATCCAGTGATATATGACAAAGGCTTAAACAGTGGTGCGGAAGCCAAATACATCGAGGTTAAAATGCCTCACAAACAGTCGATTGAAACAGTTCCACGTCAACATGGTCAGATGGTTAAAGGCATCTAGTAATCATGTCCAAATCCACAAATCTTACTTGAAACTCTAGTGGTTGTCTCATGCCTTGTTGTATTCGTATTACCAAATAATAGAAGTATGGAACATGTTTCGGTTCTTCGAGTTTCTATTTCGTTAAAAAGATGTTTGCGATTGAAGTGTTTGGAATTTTAATTATCCACTGGAAAGTTATAACTTTGTACAAAGTCAGTGCAATGAGATGGCGAATGTAACTTTACATTTTGTATCATTACTTGGCCGTAAAGTATAAATTTAACGTAAATTTTGTACACATTACTCGATGGACATATGAGATCACAACCAGACAACATTACACATTGTATCAACCATCTATCACTGTTTGCACATGTCAATAAAGTTACTAGACCCAGAGTATGCCATTTCGTAAGTCTCTTGAAGACAATTAGCATGGATTATATGTCAGTTTGTGTATTAAATGACACTAGTGCTTTCATGTTTGTCATGTTTTCTGTATGTGCCCCAACAGAAATGGGCGCCCCTTCCACTGCCGCTCACTGAGGGCATAGTTTGTCATGCTCATTGGAACCCTGCCCCCCATGGGCGCCCCTCCCACTGCCGCTCACTGAGGGCATAGTTTGTCATGTTCATTGGAACCCTGCCCCCTATGGGCGCCCCTCCCACTGCCGCTCACTGAGGGCATAGTTTGTCATGCTCATTGGAACCCTGCCCCCTATGGGCGCCCTTCCCACTGCCGCTCACTTAGGGCATAGTTTGTCATGCTCATTGGAACCCTGCCCCCTATGGGCGCCCCTCCCACTGCCGCTCACTGAGGGCATAGTTTGTCATGCTCATTGGAACCCTGCCCCCTATGGGCGCCCTTCCCACTGCCGCTCACTTAGGGCATAGTTTGTCATGCTCATTGGAACCCTGCCCCCTATGGGCGCCCCTCCCACTGCCGCTCACTGAGGGCATAGTTTGTCATGCTCATTGGAACCCTGCCCCCTATGGGCGCCCTTCCCACTGCCGCTCACTTAGGGCATAGTTTGTCATGCTCATTGGAACCCTGCCCCCTATGGGCGCCCCTCCCACTGCCGCTCACTGAGGGCATAGTTTGTCATGCTCATTGAAACCCTGCCCCCTATGGGCGCCCCTCCCACTGCCGCTCACTGAGGGCATAGTTTGTCATGCTCATTGGAACCCTACCCCCTATGGGCGCCCCTCCTACTACCGCTCAAGAGCATAGTTTGTCATGCTCATTGGAACCCTGCCCCCTATGGGCGCCCCCCCCCCCCACTGCCGCTCACTAAGGGCATAGTTTGTCATGCTCAATGGAACCCTGCCCCCTATGGGCGCCCCTCCTACTGCCGCTCAATGGAATAGTTTATTATGCTCATTGAAACGCTACCCCTCTTTCTCTTTGTTACTATAGTAATACTTAAATCACGTCAATAACCCAGGGCATCAACTACGTATCACCATGGCAACCCTAATTCTCTTTTATCGGTCACACTTAGGGAGTGATAGTAGTTTTAGATTCTTGGAGTTTGTTCTCGCGCCAACGCCACCTGATGTTGGTTTAAGGCATGCATTTCAATTAGTTCTCTAACTCATAAAATTGTTATATTTGCTTGTTCGAGAAGCTTATTTCGAAGCCTCGGAAATTCATTATCCCGCTCGGAATTTTGTGACGATAATAAAAAGGCTTCCCTATCATAATTGCTGCTTTATTATGTTAACCTTTTGTTGAGCTTAAAGGCAATCACTACGGAGTTCAAAATTGTGTTTCAAGTTTATCCGAAAGTGATTTCGAAATTACGTACGTATTAAAGTTGACAATTTCATCCTTATACATATTGTATAATTGTTGTGACCATAAAACATCGTAACTCAATAAACATGTCTTGAAACAGCATATAGACCGATTACTATATTACTATACCAAACAGTATTGGCATTACATGTCCATGGCTTGGAATTGTATATCAACAACATTTAAACATGAATTTTCTGTTTGTATGTAGTGAAGTATGTAAACACAATGGATTCGTAAGAAAGTATTGCCATGTCTTGTCTTTGTCTTGTTAATACTGCACAAATCGCCTCCAGATGGTGGATATAAACGTGCAGGCCTTAATGCAATCAAGGCTATGTATGCACTTGAGTTGGTTTTGTTTAGTTAATTTGTGGACATTTTTTGTCCAGAACTTTGAACGTTTATTTCTATTCAATAAAAACGTTCACATCTTCTAAAGATGGAATATATCAATATTTATATGGTTATTTCACTAATTTCCACTAATTTCCACTAATTCTTAATAAAGAAATATCCTGTTTTTGTTTCTTCTTCTTTATGTTTTATGCGAAAGTTTTAGGGGGGGGGGGCACGATTAAAAAAATACAAACAAGTCGAGAAACGTTAATAATTAGTTAGTGCAACCAATTTTGTAATGTTAACCTATAATGTTTACAAAATGTTAACCTTTGTGAATGTGAGTTACAAATGGGCGAGTGACGTCACTTGCTGGTGTTTGTTAGCGAGCGTTCATCATTGTCTTCATCTGCTCTGTCTTTCTAGCTTTATTAACATACAAGTATTGATTATGTTTTAGACACGTTTCCTGGAACGGCTTACTCGTGCGATATAATTTGGTAAGCTCCGTGCGATGTCTTATTTATTTCGTCATTTGTAAATGATGTGAAATTATTTCTGCAAGTCACTTGTCCATGTTTTATTTCCAATTGATTGATCTCAGAGAGACATTCCTATCAAATGAACTGTTGCCTGGGGGATGCAAGGCCGATTTGGTTTGTTTATGGAGCCACATGTTCCGTTCTTCACTTCTGTTCTGTGAGCGTCAATTATTAGTCTTCCTTAAAGGTTCACCTGTAAAGTGTCAGATATTGCCCAAAATGACATTTGAGACTTAAATCCTGTACCAAAATCATTGTAAGATATGTCCGAATGATGTGTGAAAGTTTCATTGAAAAAGAACACTGCTTTCCAGGTTAAAAAAGCGAAAATATGCGTCAGCTTTTACAACGAATTACTGTATGACGTTTATGAGGGTTATGACCGTTCATTAACGCTCTTGAGCTGAATGATAGATATCGTCATACTAAAGGGGCGTTTTTATTATTATTATTCTAATCAACACGGTAGAAGAGAAACGAGGAAGCTCCAAGTAAGTTTCGTGGAGTTAGACACTTTACAGGCATCCCTTTAACAAATGATTTCCTATAGCCTTTCTAATGAGGCAGAAGAAAGAGAAGAGATATACGAGTTGGCCAGGGTTATGCTACAAGTGAAATGGAACTTTTTGTATAACCCCCACATTTCACAGTGTACATGTTTTGGTATTTCTGTTTTGTTTGTTTGTGTTCCTTTTTATCCTATGTAAATAATGCCGACATGTATTTATGTTGATGACATAAAAGTAAAGTACAATTAAATTTAAAAAGAATTAGAAGCAGGACAAAATATATTGTTTTAATGTGTAACTATCAGTCAGAACTCGTGGCAACTAATTATTACAATAACCCTATTTTGGCTGAGTTCAAAATACACATTAATCTTGCGCACCTTCTTAACTCCCCGGGAAGCATTATGCCTCGAGTAACCATGAGTCTGGCCATTAAAGTAGGTAATTTGCAACAAGCGATGTTCATTAAAGTAGGTCATTTGCAACAAACGATGTCCCATTTATACTCTTATTTATGAAATATCCCTCTTAGGGATTTACAAGCTTTAAATATAACTGATTAAAACAAATACACGCTTTTAGGGCAATTTCAGTCATTAAAGTAGGCCATTTGGTGGTAACGATGTCCGTATTAATTTGTTGTCTTTCAAGGTCCCCCTTGGCGTGCTTAGGGTCTTGCTCATGGTCACCATGTAGTTAATCTAGAGCATAGCTACCAACATGGTGAACAAATACCAATTCTAATCGAAAGAGGCGGGAATGCTTGAAGGTACTGCTGGTTTGTATCGATCCTTTTTGGGTCACCTAATGGTCATCATGCAATAGATTAAAACACGGCCGTGAGTGAATGACGATAATAATCGAAATAGAATGCTCGTAGCGGACATCCACACAATGTGATAATGGGAAAGTACAGTATCAAGGTCATGAAAATGTGTCATTTGTTTCGAGTGATGTCTCCATAATGTTATAATTCTTGACATATCCTTATTGGGAATCAGCACATGGCCACCATAACTTATTAGCATGTATCCGAGGATGGATAAAGAGTATAATGGAAGATTTTTAATTCCGAAAGGCGCTAAATCCACGTTTTCAACTTTGTAGAAAAGAAGTTTGTCCAACTTTGTATACATGCCTAGGTGGATAGGAAAATGAACGTTCTATATTTGTTTTATCATGATTGTGTTATTTGTCCTAATATTTGGATTTCGAGATAGCTACGTAGCTTGTTAATGTACTGATACAATTGTATGGAAAGTGGATTAAGCGCATTTTGGAACTAAGATCTTCATTGTTGTAGCCACGAAAATAGGGCACTAAATGAAAGCGATGGTCGTTCCAATTCGACGTTTTAATAGTATATCTCCCAAGCATGTGATTATGTAAAAGTAGAATGACTCGGTCACATAAATAGGTCACTGATTTGAGCGATGTCCCCATTACTATTATTTTTCTTTACGTTGCCTTTTGGGGATTATGTGACCATCATACCTGATTACAATGTATCAGAGGCTAAATACTGAATATAATTAATGATCCGGGAAAGTAAGGCACTAAATGGCGATGTATGATGCTGGTTGCAAATTCGACGTTTACAAATAGAGTGACTCAGTCACGAAACAAATGGTCTTTCGTTTTGAGCAATGTCCCCGAAATGGCCGTCACAAATCACAAACGAGGCCCGCCCAGCTTATCTGCGAGCTCAAAAGGGCATTTTCGCCAGGACGACGGTCGGTGTATGCGCGATTACTGCGGGCTCCGCCGCATTTTTCAGGGTTCGGCCGACGTTCGCAGGGCACCGAAACCTGCTCCCAAATCAGCGATTTTCAAACGCCGAATTTTGAGGTCGCAGAGCTCGTAAACAGGTCGCCCGTAGATCGCTTGGGCATCGGCAGATATTCGATCGATATTTGGGCGGCAATCTGACGATTTTAGACCCTTTGGGGCTTTATAATTCGGAGGGAGGTCGGAAGAGCTGCGCGGCCGTCGCACGAGCTCCCTACGATACCCGAACGACCTCCTTTCGTATACCGCTCGAATTGTACAAAAATCGTGCGTGCTTCGAGCGTACTTCGTGCTGGTGTCGGGCCGCGGTCGGGCGGCTTCTACGGGCCCCGGCCGGGCTCATCCTGCCAACTCAGGGATTTGGCCCCTGGCCACGGAAGACGCCCGCCCGTGCGTCGAACGGAGCCCGGCCCGGACGTCGCCCGGACGAGCACCGACAGACCTATTTATCATCGACCGAAACTTAGACGGCGCCCACCCGTATGTCGATCAGGTATCGCCCGACTACCATTTGTTTACCGGCGTTTTTTTTAATCCCTAGTGTTCAAAGATTCCGCCCGAGCCCCGTCCAATATATATGTGACAGGGTAGATTTTAAAGCGAAAATACGCTCGACTACCTGGTGGGTTTGAAACTCGGCGACCTCCTGGCGATCCACACATTCGGCCGGAGTCCGTTTGATTTGTGACGCAGGCATTAGGATTACATGACAATCATAGCTGATTGCAATATCTCGAATGGTGGATAGCGATTTATATTGATGAAGCCGGGAAGGTGGGGTACAGTCTTGATGACGACGAGGGTGGTTGCAAATTCGACTTTTAGTAAATCATTCTGACCTTATGATAGTACAACTCGGTCATGAACATGGGTAATTTGTTTGGAGTGATGTCCCCATAAAAGTATTATTATTGACAAATCCCTCTATCAATCATACCTGGTTATTGGGACTATTATCGAAGGATAGATAGCGATTATTAGTGATAAAGCCGGGAGGGTAGGGCACTAAATGATAACGGGGGTCGTTGCAAATTCGACCTTTAGTATTATGATCCAATTATAACAAGTCACTGTTTTGAACGATGTCCCCATATTCATTCTTTACATACCTCTTTCGGGTATTAGTAGATGACAACCATAACTGAATAAACTCATTCCAAGTTTGAGTAACGACTGAAAATGATGTAGGCGGACAGGGGCCGCACTACATGATGATGGATGTGTTTGGAAATCGTACTTTTACTAATATTCAATTAATCATGTGTTGATTGGAATATAAATTAACTTGTTTGTGACAATAAGTCAATTTTTTGAGCAATGACCCCATTGTGTTGTTATGTTGACCTTATCGCTTTTGGGGTTAGCTCATGGTCACCATTATTATATTTCATTATGATTGATGCTGGGGTAAAAGCGGGGAACTCTATTATTTATGGCCCGGTCCGATATCACCGGATAGCGGAAACGAATGCCCAACGAATAGAAAATTTGCGAAATTATCCGGTGATGAAAGTCGTCTCCATTGCTTCATGTAAAAAACATAGAAAAACATCACCGGACAAGGAACGGACAAGAAACGTATAGAACGGATGGAAAATGTAGCTCTCCGTTTGACATCCGTTGATATGTGACCCGGCTAGTAGCAGTCACACCGCCAAACCGACACGAGACCGAACTTCCACTTTATCGGGCACCGACAAGAGGCCGAACTGGGGTTAGCAGTCACAACAAAAGAGACCGATAATTCCGATACCACTCCGACACCAAACCGCCCAAACCGCCCCAAGCCTTGTTTTACCCCAGGGGGAGGGCTGGCCCCAAGCCTTGTTTTACCCCAGGGGGGAGGGCTGGCCCCAAGCCTTGTTTTACCCTAGGGGGAGGGTTGGCCCCAAGCCTTGTTTTACCCCGGGAGGGGGGGGGGGGAGGGCTGGCCCCAAGCCTTGTTTTACCCCAGGGTGGGGGGGGGGGGGGGCTGGCCCCAAGCCCCCCTCGTAAGTGTATGCTCAGCTAGCAAATCTCACACTTGCAGAAGAGTTCACGTCTCCTAATGGATGAGAACACGACGTATTTCGTTTCACGTGGAAGTACACACTATCATTAGCCTGATAGCACCATTATGTACATGCTCAGTAACACGTTTCCGTCATTTGCCGGAATATCTTATCATTCTTGAGGTATCATACAAAATCCGAAGTTTTTCTGGCTTAAGATGATTGCTATTTAGATGCTCAGCACGTTTTCCTTATCTGCTGCAAAGAGGATATAATATCATGAGGTATTATAGAAAATCTGCAGTTTGTCTGACTTAAGATATTTGCACCTGTCCGGATGAGTTATACATTTCAACTGCTAAAGGGGAAGGATGATGGTAACTTATGTGTTGTCTTAATTGAGGCACAGAAAAGTTAGGGTTCGTCTTTTGAAGGAAACGCTGAAAATAAACGAGTTGTCAGCCTGTGACAAAAAATGAATTTGTTTCGATATTACCATAGAATTTATAAATGTTTGTCTTGAGTTCAACATTTACTAGCTCAAGTACTAGGTACATTTATTAAACATTCATCAGAGCGATCGATGTAGAAAAGGGGCCCTTCTTTGGATGGAATCTATTATGAGTTCATTACCCATCTTTTGCTCGTCATATTTATACAGTCAACATGTTATGAAGGAGAGCAGTCAGTCTACTCTTAATCTTGTAATCTGTACATTTTGAGAGGCCGATTTCACAATTCAGGACATACGGAAGTTACATGACCACCAGCAGTGGTGTGAGCAATGAATTTAGAGGGGGGGGGGGGGGGGGGGCTCCTACCTGACTGCAAGTAAGCGCGAGTCATTTTTGGCCTGCTCTAGGCTAGGGCCTCTGGTGGGAGTCCAGTGGGCATGGTGAGAGAAACTCCCCAGAAGCTTTTGGATTACAGGTATTAAAAGCCCCCCCCCCCTCCCCACCCGCCCAACAAAAAAAAAAAAAAAAAAATCAACCAAACAAAACCCTGGGTGCGCTCCGGCCCAAGAGCCCCCCCCCCCCCCCCCCCCCCCTCGCCTCGCCAGTGGCCACCGGTCATTTCGATTTGACCATCCTGTATTGTGTTTAAGTAATCGATACTTTCTCAGGGAGGTGCGCCTTTATTCCACCCATAGTCACTCATCTAATTTCCACTGCAGGGATCTAGTAACTTTGTTGACAGATGGACGAAATGACAAAAGTTAAACAAGAATTATTTCTGTCATCTGATATGTCCACTGAGGGGCGTATTAACAGTCCATGTAATGAAGTCATGTGGCCGAGCATGCCAGCTTGCCAAGTATTTATTGAAAAAGCAAAGTGCCTTTTGCTAACTCGTCGCCATAATTGTGTAAATAGTTGAAAATATCCATGGGATTGTTTTCATAAAACCATGCATATCTAATTAGAGAATAGTTTACACACCACAGCTGATTGTATACAACTAATGCACGGAGCAGACAGAGCCGATTCGACCCGATCCGACTGGTTTTCAGCCTGATTAATTCAGTATGTGCTGCTTCAGGACTCCCCTTTTTCCAGTCAATTAGTGCCAGTCGGTGGTCATTCAAGGCCGATTCAACATGTTGGATCGGCTCCGACTGAGCGAAACTGACTCTAGCCTGACTGAAAACCAGTCGGATCGGGTCGAGTCGGCTCTGTCTGCGCCGGGCTTAAAAACCACGGGCAAGGCCAGTGAGTTCGGTCGATTCAACGAAATAACTAGGAGCCTTTTCACACGTCTGCCAAGTAGTGATTGCAATCACGATTGGAATCATGTTTACAATCACGGTGATTATGTTGCCTTGCTTTCCCACGACGGAAAAGACTTCATGCAAACTGTGATTACAATCACGTTTCTGGAGACGTACATGTCAATCAAACGCGGAGAGCACTAGAACTACACTGCATGACTGCACTCGAAGCGAAGAGCGCCCGGTTTATCGGCGGAAGTGCATGTAAGGTCACGTAAGCTCCGCCTCCCAAATCGTGTTTTGGAGGTCAAGCCGTTCACGCGATAGATTCGCACCGTGATTTGAGTGAATCGTGATAAGAAATCACCTCTGTACCACGATTCGAGTTTCGCGATTCGTGATTCTAGTTTGCTTTCACACGGTCAAAAATACCGTGATTGGAGTGCAAAATGATTCCAATCGTGATTGCAATCACGGTTTGGCAGACGTGTGAAAGGGCTCCTAGATCTCTTCAGTGCCGAGCTCGCACCAGACAATCTGACCGCGGCTTTGGGGCTTTAATTAGATGACCACTGGTCGTTTTGATTTGTCCGTCACATGTTTTGTTTACACAATCAACACGCCTGGACGATGGGGTGTCTTCAATCCACGCAGAGTCACATATTTGACCTTTACCGATAATTTTAATAACGTAATCAGTAATGGAAATGCTTTGTTACGCACAGGGTTACGCTACAACCATTGACAACAGAGAGGTGGGAAGACACCATCAGCAGAAAAAAGCATGGTTAGTTTGTTTCTCATTGATCTTTATCCTTCAATTCAATTCTGAAGATTGATGCGGTATTTGGGTTGTGATGTACAGGGTTACTGGATAACACCCTACTCTTTTCGAAAAGTAGACTAGGTTATTTTGCGTACATGAGATGGGCCTGTCTCGCATACAGTAAGTTGCTTACAATATATGGAAGCACATTATAGAATCGAACCGCGCAACGTTCATCATCGCTTATATTTAGCAATGGACCCCTTCATAATTATGTAGCATTGATAGTATATCCATTGCATATATATAGAATAATGAAATCATTTGTAGCAAAGTTTAACACACATATATTTTACCATGTTTACCCTGACTAGCTCGTTACTTTCGTTTGCGTACACGAAAATACCCATCGATCTACAAGGTTCACTGTTTATGGTAAAACACTGAACATGATCGAGTACTTACAAAACCGCAAGCTTCTTCAAATATAAGTATACAGGGTGGCCCAACAAAAACGGAACGGAGCACTTCCCAAAATATAGTAACACAATTATTATGTACATCGGATAGAGTGTCTTTTCCAATGAATATGATACCAAGAACAGTCATTTTTGGCGTGTAGTTTTTGCTTTAGGGCGCTGTGAGTAACACCATGTCAGGTTCCCATTTTTACCAATTTGTATCAAGTCAGTGCCTGATAAATCGCACTTACTGCCCGTCATACCGTTGAACTCGCGAGCAATCCGCGCGCCATTGTTAGTGTGCACTCAGCCATGTGCCGAGAGAATGGGAATGTTGTTCGAAGATATTACGGGCAGGAAGTGCGATTTAACTGGCACTGACTTGGTAAAAATTGACAAAATGGGCACCTGACATGGTGTCACTCACAGCGCCCTAAAACAAAAACTACATGACCAAAATGTCTGTTCATGGTATCATTTTTAATTCGAAAAGACACCCTATCCGATGGACATAATCATGTTGGTACTATATTTTGGGAAGTGCCCCGTTCCGTTTTGTGGGGGCCACCCTGTATAATAAGATTAAAGAAAGAATAAAAAGAATCGCTGAAGTAAGCCGGTTGAAACTTTATGTCTGTCATGCGATGACGTCACACATGCTTACAGAGACGAATGGAAGAAGGAAGATAAAATGAAATATAGAGGGGGAATGGGAGGGGGAGTGAAACAAGGAGATAGATCAATGCACTTTTAGTTCGTTACCATTCAAACGAAAGAACATGCGGTTTCAGTTTGTTTTCGAATCCCTAGAAAAAAAGTACCTTGATAGTCCTGATACCCAATCTGGTTATTTGTTACCATAGTAACGGAGTGGTCGCTAATTCTGGAGTGGGAAGGACGATATTAAAGTGATAAGGAGGCAAAGACAGCATCAGTAATGGGATGGTCATTAATGTCTGAATGAATGTGTCATGGAAGTACAGGTTACTATGGACACGGACTAGGCTGGGAGGACAAGACGTATTTATCAGAAGAGGTTGCCATGGAAACGGTTTGGTCATAATATGTCTTGGGTTGTGTTGATTCGACGCAGGGTGGGTGGGTGGGGGGGGGGGGGGGGGGCAGGTGGGTACTCGAATGATTTGTTTGGCGGGGGTATATGGGGTATATATATGGGGTATATGCTTCATCCAACTTCACAACGGGGGTCAAGTGGGGGGGGGGTATGATAATTTGGAGCTGTCAAGCTCTAAAGAGCGGCTATTTATGTCAATAGAGCGGCTTTGTTTCATTCATAGGTCTACAGAGCGGCTGTTTTTAACCATAGGTCTATAGAGAGGCTGTGTTTTACTCATAAGTCTATAGAGCGGTTATGTTTTTATTCACAAGACTATAGAGCGGCTGTGTTTTATCCATATGTCTTTAGAGCGGCTGTGTTTTACTCATAGGTCTATATAGCGGCTGTGTTTTACTCATAGGTCTATAGAGCGGCTGTGTTTTACTCATAGGTCTACAGAGCGGCTGTGTTTTACCCATAGGTCTACAGAGCGGCTGTGTTTTACTCATATGTCTATAGAGCGGCTGTGTTTTACCCATAGGTCTATATAGCGGAGTGAGACAGGACGTAGTACGGAGGGCAAGGCTTTCACGGATCGACTATTCATCCATTAATTTGTTCAGGATGAAGCTGTTGTCGAGAAGCAGGGTTCCATTGGAAACAGATCGGTCACCGATGATGTTCCTTGGGTTTGACGGGGGTGTAAAGGTCACCACGGAAATCGACTGTTCGTCCATGTTGGGACGGATGCGCTCACGAGAACCAGGTTGCTATGGTAACAGGATACTCATCTATCTTAGGGAGTCACGTGGTTTGAAGGTAAAGGTTAGAGACAGGAGTAATGGATGATGTTGACTTAAGAATCAAAGGTTACTCAGAGCTCTGTTCACTTCATATCATCTTGCCTTTACATCAAGTATTAGCCGTGACAAAACCTCTAAAAACTGATATCATCTAAAGCTCGATTGATACATCTCTGCGTCGAAAAAATGTGATAGTTGAATTCACATCAAAATGTTCGGAGTGTAGTGAGGATGAAATATAACCAAGTCTATACTTTGATATTCCCATCTGGATTCACGTGATATTCTTTAATAACTTATAATCGTTTTACAAGTATGGTCTATATAATATAGAGTAATGGGTATTGTTTTGTTTTCTTCTCCTAATAACATAGATAGGTATGGCATACCCTAAGTGATACATTAACCAATTAGTGTCAACATTGGCAATGACTTTACCATATTTACACCGATACCTGGTCTGTTTTATAATGGTGCTGTTATTAAACAATTATGACGCAATTATAAAAACTAGATTTTGTTGAATTAGTTCATACTCAATAATTTAAACCATACATGGAGGTGCAGCCTCGTCTAGGCTACAGCAATTAACATCCTTCCGAAACGGATCGTGATAATATAAACATACATTAACACAAACATAGTATAGACTAATCAACTTTTAGGAAAATTACGGAACAAAAAATATAATAAAAGGATTTTACCAAGCGTGATCGATGAAAATAACGTAACTAATGTTGAGGATTCATATGTATAAGATTCAAAAGTCAATGGCGTAGAACCGAGGGGACATGGGAGGTAGAGTGTGCACCTTATCAATCACTGCAATCAGTCTGACCACGCTACACCACTGCACACAGAGCAATGTCCAAGAACATAGTTCAGTTTATTATTTACAAGTTGTCTTCTCTTTCTTGTTGAGTTGTATACGTCATGTAGTTATAATGTGGATGTTATACCAGAGAGGTGGGAAGACCCACCTCTCTGGTTATATGATGTATGATGCTTACCATTCGATGATGTTGTTGACCCCCTTTTCCATACAAGGTGAGAGTTCAATTTGATTAATCCTAGATAATAAGGTAATATATTTTAACGTATTTCTCTTGACGGTTGATTTGTATAGTCAAAGTGTAATGCCCGGAAATAGAGTTGAATTTCATACGAAGTGTTTTCTTTAGTTTGACGTGTTTATCAATTAGTGTGTTACTGATATGGCCCATAGTATAGAACGGGTATATAAATATTGATCAATTGTCATCAGTTACTTTCTATTATTGTTGTGTGCATATACACGGAGTGTAATTTAATATCCGAGAGTACAGTCAAATTAAGTACAAAGCTTTTCATTTTATTAGACGTGATTAGTGTTAAAGTGTCGCTGATAGGGTTTGTGGTGAACAGATGAATGCACTGATCAATTGGTATTTATTACTGTCAATTATTGTTTGGTGCATGCAGGGAGTAATGTCCGACAATAGATGTGTGTTGTGTGTTGTGTGGGTAAGGTGTAATGTCCAAAATAACAGTTGAGTTTCATGAAAAGTGTTTATTAATTAGAGTGACGGATAGGGTCCATGACCTTGTTATTGATTTGAATTATTCACTACAATGTAATTCCCAGCGGTGAAGCTGAGGGAAACAAGGGGTCTCTCCACCCCACCCCCTGACAAACCCTTGCCCCTCCAGACCACCTGTTCACAGTTCAAGGTAATGTGTCTCTTCGACTGGTACTCTAAATCAATTACTTATGTATTACATTCCAATGTGCTTCATGGTCAATATTCCAGCCTAAGTTTGTATCAAAATCAATGTCAATAATAGAACATGACACGTTACTGGTGATGTATGCGAAAGAAACACACACTTCCTTTAATTTGGCTCACTTATGGAATATTGAACCTACCCCCCCCCCCCCCCCCCCCTTCCTCTCTACACCCCAACGTTTGGTTTGAGCTTATCGATGCCACTGGATATATAAAGAATGGAGTTGTTGTTTTTCTTCATACTGTATCGTTCAATTCTAGATTAGTTTACCATTGGTATATTGCCGGACGTTATAATTAACCTGGGCTTCAAAAGCATATCGAAAACCATATACATCAGAATATCTAACACTAATTAGACTTGACAATTGACCCGGCATGGTTGATTGTTTATTATGTCCAGCTTGTATAAGAGGTCGACCTCTGTTTATCATAGAAAGGTCCCGACGAACAAGATGAAAATGGCTCCACGCTGAGTTATGTATTGATTATGTTTTTCGTGCATGTTGTTTTTGGGGTATATTGCATAAAAATATAAATGTATAAAGTACACTGCACATTCGGACTCTGAATGATAAAGCTGTATGGACGCATGGTAGAGTATATAGCATTTACAATATAATTATTATTACCCCGGTCAACGGATACACAATGCAATCATTCCTGCACATGAATTGAACATTTTCCACTCCCTAGGGATTATTCAAGCCAGTCGCCTGTTAGGCGCACACATTGCTTATATGAACCACGTTCCCATCATTCTGGGTCCCCAATTATACACCTGGGTAGAGAGAAGCAATATTCGGAGTGAGCGCTTTCTTATCCAAGACTCGCGTAAAAAAGAAGAAAGTATGGTTACGATTATTCAGCGCACATCGTGCGAGAGACTTAGCTTGATTATATTACATTATAGTAGCAATTTATGCTTAGAGTAATACGTCATAAACAACATTTAAGCTTCGATAATCAATGTAATGTTCCCTAACCATGGGAACAACTTATCGTTATTCCATGAGGGTTTTTGTTTCCATGACAATAATGATACTGTTATTGATTTTGCTTTAAAGGGCAATGAAACTATGTCTTTCGGTTATTGTTATCGTTTAGAGGGTGAACACATATTTGATTTGATACATAACTTGGCTATTTTGGCCTCCTGGATCCCGTTAAATCCTTACGTGAACATTTTACTAATTATTACGGCGGCAAAAGATGATGGGAGCGACCATGTTCTTGTAATTACCCGACATGCTGTGCAAACTCTGACGTATGTGCTTAGGGCTGAACAAAAAGCTTTTCACTGATTTCAAAGCATCTACAAGTATTCAGACAATAGTTTGTATTGGTGCTGTTGAAATGCATTAGTGCATATCATTGACCGTAGTCCTCACAAACCTAATAATGGCGGCCTCCAGTGTTCGCGTGAATAGTGGTATACCCGATAGAGTTTTCACATATTTCTTCCAAAGCAGAAATCTGAGTCGGAGTAACGTTACATATAATAAACAGGCATATTACGATGTATATAAATTCTATTCTTGAGTTGCATTGCCCTTTAAGTGGGATCGACGAGGATTATGGTGGTACAAATATAGATATTAATACCAGAGATAAACATACGTGTATATTTCAGCAATCAATATAAATTGTAGCAAGAAAGAAAAAGAAAACAAAAAGAGTCTTCCTGAATTTCGGTTTAATGTCTTTATAATGAATTTCATTCAGATAAACATACGTGTATATTTCAGCAATCAATATAAATTGTAGCAAGAAAGAAAAAGAAAACAAAAAGTGTTTCCTGAATTTCGGTTTAATTTCTTTATAATGAATTTCATTTCCTGTTCGCATTTCATGATTTAGCTGGGGCCCCAGGTTTATTAGAGAATTTTGAACCAGCCGTTAAAAATTCAAAAAAATGCTTCCTCTTTTCAAAAAGTTACAAAATAGGTATTTAAATAGTTGTTGGTTATTTCTCTATCTAATCACTATTTCAACAAAACATCACATGCACAATATTTTATTCAAAATGGTTGAAACCGATGAGTGTTTAGAGAGCGCCCTCTTACGTTTTAACGGCTCTTATAGAATGATAACATGATCTTTACTACGTCATTTGTAATTGTGTGTTCCTTTCAAGTTATAACTATTAGTTTGTAACGTAATGATGCATATTTTGGTTACTAAAAATCAGTTTCACCAAAACTGTATTCTCCTTACCAGAACTCAACTATCCCTTTAAGTGTGCAGTGGCATTTCGAAACTGAAACCGTAACTTTATTAAGAAAGTAATGACGTATATTTGGTCGTCATCTGGCAAAATTCCGTGAATGTATATTTTTGTCGTTTTTCAGGTTTAGAATGTTGCTTATGGTTTCGATTATGGTCTTTTATCTGGCTTAATATCAGGTTTGATTCTGAGTTGAGACTTAGCTTCCTGACAAATTAGATCATTTAAAAGACATAACTGTTTGATATGATAATTTAAACTACGTCATCATAATTATCGTTACCTTCCTAAGATAAATGCATGTTAAATTACCATGGCAACAGCTAGAATCCATGATCATTATTATTATGAGGATTTGTGATACCATGACAATACGAGACTAGTGAGTTGTCCTTCGATAGTTCAATGATGCAGGGCGACTAGTTAAAATAGACACTAAGGTTTGTTGATAGAGATACATGTAATCGCGGTAATGAAGATATAACACGAGATTTAATATGTAATGGCAGACTTATCTTAAATATTTTATTATGAAATTGTCATTAATAATAATTATTATATTCCACATACTAAGAATCTTGCTCTACGATTGGTCAAAATTTAATCACGTGATGAAACATACATTAGTTTCGCCATCATTGATGGGAGAAGAAAATTTCGTTACACTGTGTAAGATATCTTGGGTGAAAGTGCGTTGCACTCACTAGATAATTTGGTAACGTACTATCTACAACCCCTCGGTTGGCCAATGAATGGAGCTGTGTAGAGCTGTGTGGCTATTCAAATCCTGTACTAAATTGCAGCAGACCTACCGTACCCGGTACCGTGTGTGGCGATGTGTTGGCGATGTGTGTGGCGCGAATTACAAATGCAAATGTAATGTATACGTTGCATATCGTACATGTACCCCTGCACTAGTATGTATCGTACACGTTTGCCATAACTCTATTTTGCGTGTTTAGATCGTTGACTTTTGAACTGTTTAGTGTTTCATCATCATTGATTACAAATTCTTGGAGTTCACAAAGTTTAAATTGGAGTTTTTCTGACTTGGATTTGAGTTCACCATTCAATTTTAGACCCAAGTGCAGCCTATAATGGAATTTTCATGGAGTTTATTGGAATAGCATTGTTGGTATGTTGATCAAGTTACTGTTATAACTAGCCCTAGCATTAAAAACAGTTTAGATTGTCTTTCTCGTAGACTCTACCAGTGAAATATTCCATGTGGAATATTAAGCAAATGATACCTTTTTGGTTTCAGCGATGGCAAACATCACTTCTCGGCGATCTGAATGTATAACGCTAGCTACGATAGCTACATCTCAGATTGCCTCGGGAAGTGAGAGAGTTTGTCCACATCACTTTCACCAACGGTAATTATTTGCTTATTGTTACTAGGTGGTGGATATTTAAAGGGATCTAGTAACATTATTATCCAAATCATCAAATCCAATTGGAGTTGCAAATAACCGTTCCCCATACCTTGTTGTATTCGTAATCACAAAATAAGTCATGGATCAAGATCAGTTTTTCGAATATTCCTTTTTGTTAAAAGATATTTTCGATTGAACTGTCAGATATTAAACTATCCAATATTCCAATGGATAGTAGTAACCGTGTACAAAGTCAATCTGCAATGAGTCATTGAATATCACTTTTGTTCTTTAATTACTCGGCCTATAACGTCCATTTAACTTGAAATATTCACACAATACCCAGTGACATATCATATAACAACAATATACATTTATATCAACAAGTCATCACATTTGTCTCATAGCAACACAGTTAGTAGATCTTCTTTAATGTGACTCAAATGTCCACTACATGCGTCATAAGAATTGTAGTATAAATGTCTTCAAACTTTGAATTCTTCTAAGCTAGTTTATCTATCAAGCCAGTAGATTTCATCAATTTGGAAAAAAATTCGGAGACTAGTTTATGACGCCGACAAGTCTATTTTAGTATCTGAGATTGTCTTTCCCCTTTGGAACACAAATACTGTTTGATTACTTTACAAAGACAACTATATTTATGTAAATTATGTATAATCACTGTGTGCGCGAGCTGTAGACTACCGCGCGAGTGACAAATGGAGCGAGAGATTATTGATTGAAATATCGATTATATGCATTTTAAATGTAGCTTCTTCATTAAACGTGCACCTGTTAAAGTGTCAGTTATTGCCCAAAATGACCATTTGAGACTTTTAATCTATAACCAAAATCAATTAAGTTATTCCGAATGATAGTGTGAAAGTTCCATTAAAAAAACACTGCTTTCCTTGTTCAAAATGCGAACATTTAACATCACCATTTACAACGAATTACTGAATAACGTGTATGACCCCGTTCATTAATGCTCTTGAGCTGAATTATTATCAATGTTAAGATATCATCAAATTAAAGGTTGCATTTAACGAAATCTAACCCTATTTAAGCGAGAGCAAGCGAGCGCGATTACTCATAAGCCATGAACGCGACGCGCTTGAGCGTGAGCTGCGTGTTCGCGCGTGTGAAAGATGCGCATGTAGATTTTCGTGAGAGTCGTGATAGACTCGCAGATTACTGGTTGAGCGAGCGCAGAGAAGAATTCTCAACAAGTGGTTATAGGAGTTATACGAACGTTTTGACATGTAATCGTTTGATGGCATAATAAAGTATCTTGTATGCCCATGACAAAATTGCACGTATATAACCTTATCTATGCACATACGTAATATCAGACATCCGTAGAATTGATCGAATGAAACGAGTAGTGCATAAATAACAATGAATATCTCCCTCCTTCATGTCCTTAAATACCAGAGAATGAAATGTTAAATCATTTTATTACACTTTCCCTTCCCAGATTCTGAAATCCCCATAACTTTCATGGCTCGAGGATCAGTGTGAGCGCGAGAGTGAAGCAGCCATACACACTGGGTGTGCGATAAGGCATAGACAGTACCCCCTGTTGTGCCGGGCGCGAGAATGAGAGGGGAAACGTAAGACATTACTCCTGAAAGCGCCCCGCCCACCCCCCCCCCCCCCGGTCCGGTATATGACGCTACCACTTGCAACTG
>JBAMJV010005127.1:0-42199 GCA_037951105.1 Echinarachnius parma | reverse complement strand
TAAACCATGCAAAACTGCATTTATCCTTTTAATCACATGTCTGCTATAATGTCGTATACACAAAAGATGATGATAAGATGATAGTGATTATGATAATCGTGAAAGATGATGATGATGGCGATGATGATGCATGGGTTGCTTGGTTCAACTTCGTTAACTTTCCATTCGTATTAATAAACGGTTCAATCAAATTCGCGAATTAAGGCAGTAGGCGTAAAACTGTTTTCAGAATTGCATTTTCTTCATTCTGTTTACCTATATCTGGTGTTTGTAAGGGGTAAGTGGGAGTTACCACTTATAGCATTAGATTTAAATATCATAGTATATCATTCTGTTTCGCCAGCGCAATCACAGGAGGCTGTGTGATTGCGTAATGAGTTTCTAAATAATACTAAGATCATACCAACATCATTTACTCGATTCATTCTTATTCCCCACCTCAGTGGGCATGTTGTGGTCGGGCCAATTGGGGGAGGGGGATGCTTTATTATTGGGGGCCACACCGCATATATTTCTTTGGTTTTTTGTCCATTTTGTTTCTAATTCTTGTTTGCTCATATTCGCCCCGGCCACGTTATAAATTCGAGGCTTTTCAAAATGGTGGGGGTTATCTTATATAAGTATTACGTAAGTCTTTACGGCCGTGATATACATTGTAAGGAAAAAAGGCTTAACCACATTCTGTTCATGGCAGTTGCACGCATCCCCCCACCCCCCCCCCCCCCTTCTCCCCACACGCACACAATGCACGAGCACGTTACCGCCCATTTCTATTGTTACATTTGATTACGTCACATCGGTAAGCGTATACTTCGACCAATAGGAATTCGCGTGTATTATTGGCGGCAACTTCGTAGATATTTGCATACACTTAACGGCATGCCTCCGTGCACCGTGTAAAAACGATGACGCGTTCATTTCGCAATACGGATTGTGATAGAAAGGACGGCATAGCGTACATCCTCCTCGGTCATAGTAAGCTTGGCCCTTACATAATAGTCAGTGGTCTTTGGGTTCACTCCTGATGGAGTAAATTTACTCATCGGTCTCATTGACTCCTGTACAAAAAGTGGAGTAAATTTATACATTGGTCTTCATCGAATCCTGTACAAAGCCAGGAGTAAATTTACTCATCGGTCTACATTGACTCTGTACAAAAAGTGGAGTAAAATTTATACATTGGTCTTCATTGAATCCTGTACAAAGCCGAGGAGTAAATTTACTCATCGGTCTACATTGACTCCTGTACAAAATCGCGCATATAAATATACATTCGGCTGTGATTCACTCCGGGGCGGGGGGGGGGGGGGGGGGGGGGGGCTGACCACATTGCATGTTTGTGTATTAATTGTTATTTAATGCTTATGTATTGTATTGTTTTAAGCCAGACAAATTGTGGAGGACGGCAGCCCCCTCCCCATCCATACCTCCCCCCCCCCCCCCCCCCAATGATACATGGTTTTATTATGTGAAAACAATAATGTAAATACATTAACGACATGTCAATTGTTTTATACACATCTACAATTGAAAGGTAGAATAAAAGTACAAAATACAGGTTAAAATATCTCCATTTAGGCTTCAAAGAACCTCGAATTGACAAACGAACTAATAATCGGATTTCTTTTGAAATAATTATCTGTTTATATTCTTATTGGTTTATTACCGTTGCGTATTTTCGGTATAATGTACGTTGATATGTGTAACGTTCATTATAACAGTGTTATAATGCACGCTATGTGTGTACGCATTTAACATAAGTTGTGTCCACACGGTCGGCCCAAACTTCAAGTTATCTTGTAGTTATCTTGTAGTTTCTAAACTTAAAGATATCTCGTGGTTATCTTGTAGTTCGCGCCCGTGTGGACACGCTCACCTTTAAGTTTGGAAACTTAAGATTTGAAACTTTTTGCAACGTCACAATATTTCATCAAACATATGGCAGGCTGTGTATTTCCAAATTGATCTGGAATTTAATAATAAAATACATCACGGTGAGCAATGATCCCGAGTTCTAACCCAGACCACTCCGTTTGCTCTTCACAATTGCTGCTCTCTACACAGGTGTATTAATGGGTACCATGGTCGGGTGTCAATTAGCTTTCGCGCCATTGACAGCATATGGCTAGTATACTCCCCGGTGAGTTGAGAAAGTACGCAATATCATTGTGTGGGTTTGAACTATACCTGATGAACAGGGGTAATAATACTTCTATAATAATGCTATATCATACAAATATACAATGACACTCGAGGATCTAGCTAAAGCTATTCGCATCGAAGGAACATCAAATAGTACTATTCTCCTGAGGGCCATCATCAAATAGTACTATTCTCCCGAGGGCCATCGGCCCGAGGAAGAATAGTACTATGGATGTTCCTGAGTGCGAATAGTTTTAGCTTTTTCCGAGAATGAGTCATTGTATATTTGTTTTATATCCCTTCCACTTGTATCGCTTGGACACTTCTGTAATAATTGTACCGTACTCACATTCACATCACATTAAACAGTTTTAGCTTGTTCCGAGAATGAGTCATTGTATACAAAAAGCAGCTGCTCAGCCTGAGCCTCTAGCCATTCACCCCACGCCACGCCACGGGCAACCTAAGGTTTGCTGCGCGGCGCTCACCGGGTGCGCTCACCGAGCATCCGATCCGAAATCTCGCAAGCACAGAATCGAGTCAATGTCATTGTAACTTACATCATCAAATTGAGCACAAAATTCACGAAATATGGACACAGCATACTTGATTTGTTTCAGAGTGTTCACACTGTCAGTTAAGTTCATGCAATCCATAATTTCCTCGTCATTATATTGCTGGAATCTTGAATTGTTGCCGTCATTCTCTCGACTGCCGGAGGAATAGCTGCTTTAATTTTTGTCGCGAATCGCGAGTTGCCATTTTTTTTTTTTTGGGGGGGGGGGGGGGGGTGCCAAAAAAAAGCATAGTTCTTTTTTTCCCGGGAAAAGGTGAACTATTCGTGACGTCAGCAATACAAAATATACAAAAACTATTCCCCGGGAAACGTCTTTTCTAGTCAAAACTATTCTTTTTCTTGTTGTGTACACTCATTATGCAACAATCTTACGATAAGGGATATAATAAGCGCTATAGAAATGCAAGCAATTATATTTGTATTATTAATATGAATATTCATTTTGGGTATTTTTGGGGGAAATATGAACATGACTATCGGTTAACGTACTTAATACAGTTTTAGTTTTGAGAAAGAATTAATGTGCCTGTAAAAGAATACTGTTTTACAATGGGCTATTTTTGGTATAACGATGCATCTGGTGGTGGAGCAAGATCCCCTGTCCTTCGGCAATCAAGATGTGGTATATTTGGAAGATATCTATTGCATCTTCGCTCGTTGCATGGTATCACAGAATCGTTGTAACGGCTCAAGGAAATTACCGCATATTATTATCGGTTACCCTTAAAGATTCCCTGACAAGCACATGCATGATGTCTTCATCTTATTTCATTTTATCGTAGGCCTACACATCAAATATTTGTAAACTATTCAACCTAAAATTCCCCCTGTTACATCACCTGTCAATCGCTAGTCAACTAACTGGAGATGAACAAAAGACAAAAGTACAAGATCATGCTCATAATGATAGCATGCACTGCATATTTCCATACGATATCTTATCAGTGCCTATCTTATCCTAATGATGGGTAGAATTTCTGACATAGCAACTGTTTTAGAAATGGGAAACGTGTCAGTTAGAATGTTATTAATTCGTGATGGTATTGTGATCAGGCACTCAGCTTTGACGAAGTTGCATTCTTCTAAGTATTGTTCCTCTCCCTAGTAACTGAGCAGTGATTGTCAGATGATGTCACAGAGTTTTTTGTATAGGTTGGGCATACCACCATGAAGAAAATATTTTTAAAATAAACAAAACATATTTACATAAAATAGTGTACAGAAGGGTATATATTCACTTGGTCTAATACCACTTGGTCTAATCATCAGTTCGTCTAACTCCACTTCGATTAAACCCATTTGGTCTAATCATCACTAGGTCTAATGCCCATTTAGGCAATTGCCGTTTCGTCTAATCACCATATTTCATCGTTTCGTCTATTATCACTTCGTCTAATACCAGTTCGTCTAATTCTCAGTTAGGCTACTCTTCACTTGGTCTATATGCAATTCGTCTAATTACCGTTTGGTCTATAACCATTTGGTCTAATATCCATTTAGTCTGTTACCATTTGGTCTATTACCATTTCGTCTAATACCAATAGGTCTATTTTCCACTTGGTCTAAAAGCAGTTCGTCTAATGCCATTTCGTCTAAACACTATTTCGGCTAATGACCATTAATTCTCATTTGGTCTAACGATCGCCCACACTGACCTCTGTGATGGCCACCACCTGCATACCGTATGAATGATTCCATAGGGCTGTAATTATAGCTCTATGGATATTTAGCAACAGCGGTTTCACTAGACGAAACCTGTGTATAAGAGAAAACTAATTGGTCGCTACAATCAGGTGACCTTCATAGACAAGTCCCAAAATATCGTTCGTACGCTCACCACCCAAGGGAAAATAGATATGTGGCCGCTATAAATAAGTGATCTTTCATCAAACAGTGTATATTGACCACCTAAAAGAAAACAAGATAGTGGGCGTTATAACAGGTACCTTAAAAAAAGGTTCCATAAAATCGTAATCGTCAAACAGGGGCGTAGACAACTGGGGGATGAGGGGATGACATGTACAATTATCTCCCCCCCCCCAGCTTTTAGGGAAGGATATTTGTGTGTGTGTGTGTGTGTGTGTGTGTGTGTGTGTATCTGTATACGAGTGGGAAAGAAAACATTCGTTGTATGAGCTAAGACTTGTTAATTCTAACGTTAAAAACGTAATTTATACATCCACTTTTAATTGTTGCTGCGCGCTTCGCGCGCGAACATATTATCTCAGTTTTGTGTGTAACCTGCGTATGGTCTGGGTGAGTTTTTTTTTTCTATAAACCGGGTCACGTAGTTCCAGTGTAGGCTGGCATTGCTCTGGCTGCTGGTTTAAAAAAAAAAAAAAAAAAAAAAAAATAGCAATTTTTATAATCCTTTCAGAAGTTTACATGTCATTGTTTAATTGAAGTGTCATTTTGCCATCAGGGTCCTAACAATTGTTTTCTTTTCGTATGTTGGGCTAAATAACCGAATTAATATTAATGTGGAATTGCAATCTCGTACAACTACAAGCAATCATTTATCTCGAACGTAAAAACAAAGCGGTATACCCCCTCCCCCCCCCCCCCCCTCCCCGCAAGTAGCACACGCGGCATTCCAAGGCATCAATAGTCTTACAAATATCTACAACAGTCTCAATAGAAAGAGAAAAGAAAAATACTTTGGCAAGTAGTTTGTCACCTATATTCCAATGGCAATATTAAGCTTGACTGTTTAAGCTGTAATGCTTTAATAAAGACAATTTATCAAACAAGTTTCATAAGCAACATTTGGCACGCACAAAAAACGATGTCTGCTAACAGGGTTCATTTGACTACAGAGAAGAGCAAACATGATTCACAGGTTAATATTAAGATATTTCACACACATTTATAAATTATAGGGTAACATTATGCTTTCACAAAATATAATTGTATTACACTCGTTGTTTAGTGGTAATTTTAACTTGTCTAGTTTCGTAAGGGTGCATAGGATCTAACATGGGTTAAGACACCTCTTGAACAGGGGCCGCGGAACCGGGTGGGGGCTGGGGGGTGCAGCCCCCACTTTTTTTGACTAAAAACAAAGAAATACATGAACATAAAATAACACACTATATAACAATTCAAATGTGGTCAGCCCTTTTCTTTCAAAACCTTTCCGCGGCCCCTGTTGAACTTAGTGGACACTATTACTGACACTGAATTACAATTATCAAACTTTACACCAACGTAACATTAGACCTTTACACCAAATGGTCATTAGACTAAATGGGCATTAGACCATGTGGTCATTAGCCCAAGTAGACATTAGCCCAAGTGGGAGTAGCCCAACTGTCAATTAGACCAAACGGGAAGTTGATGAAATGGTGATTAGACCAAGTGATGAACTGCCCATCTGGATATAGCCGAAGTGGGTGTAGCCGAAATGGGTATTAGACGTAGTGGTATCAGAGGAACTGGTAAATAGTCGAAGTGATATTAGACGAATCGAATATTAGACAATCTGGTGTTTAGACGAAATGGCATTACACTAAGTGGTGTGGACCAAGTGGATATTAGACAATAAGGGTATAGCCCAAATGGTTATTAGACGAACCGGCTAATGGACCAAGTGGTTGTAGACGAAATGGGATTAGACTATGTAGGATTAGACGAAGTGGATATTAGACGAAGCGGGGTTAGACCAAGTGGCAGTTTACCTACAGAAGTTTGATGTGTACACTAATACAAATTAATATACACCAGCATGCATTTGAATGTTAGGGAACCTTTAAAGGGGAATTTACCCTTATCCTTTTGACTTAATGGATGTGATGAGAGCATAACTACTATCATTGCTAGTCACTTATTTCCTCATGAATATTCCCGATTACAAAAATAATCAATATTTTATGGACCACTGTCGTCTGCTTTCAATGCCCATATGAGGCGGCCATTTCTTCAACTACTCGCGGTGAAATGACGTGGCAGGCGGAGAACACAATAGCATTATCGTAACCCGCTATTGTGTTCTCCGCCTGACACGTCATTTCACCGCGAGAAGTTGACGAAATGGCCGCCTCCTGTTGGCATTGAAAGCAGACGACAGTGGGCCATAAAATATTGATTATGTTCATTATTGGGAATATTTTTGAGGAAATAAGTGACTAGAAATGACAAGAGTTATGCTCTCATCACATCCAGTAAGTCAAAATGCTAGGAGTTCCTTCCCCTTTAAATGTAACCTTTCGTAACCGAAACATATTATGTTAAAGTATTCTACCTTGGATTTCGTCGGTTTCAGCATAGTCCTCTGCTGCTTGTGGTGTTTGGTTTGAACTGTCCTTTTCCGATTTTAGCCCTGAATAAAATTATATAATATATGTTTTAAAGGAAAATGGAAACAAATAGTGAGGTGTGTAATAGTTGCCTATTATACAGACTGTCCCAGAAAAAACGAAACCGGGTTTCATGGCAGAAATTTTATGTTATAATGAAATATTTCCTTGATGATATATATATGTCTGAAAAGCTCTGTGTCTCTTCTTTCATCTGATATATAACTTATGGCACATAGTTCACGCATGACTGAATTAGAACGATGGAAAGTGGTGTTACCAATATTCTATTTGCACGCAGAAATTGCAAGTTTGGGTGAGGTTTTGGGCTGAGTTTTAAGGGTAGTAAACGTACTTATTTTGAAAAAGGACAAATACCGCATACAAATTCATAATTTTATCTTTTATATGACACCTCATGATTAACAAATAAATGATTTATGCCAGAGAACGAGTACAATGAAAACATGCTTGATTCTGATCTAGCCTGTTTCCCATGTTTCCCCTGATCCCCATGTTTGTGTAAATTCACTCATGCATCAAAGTCCATTGTCAGCTGCTAATTCAGGAAAGCTGAGCGACTTCTTACTCAACTTTCACTCATTTGGGCAGAAATCAGTCATGTTTTCATTGGACTCGTTCTCTGGCATAAATCATTTATTTGTTTAGCATGAGGTGTCATGTAAAAGATCAAAATATGGACTTTTATGTGGAGTTTGTCCTTTTTAAAAATAAGTACGTTTACAACCCTTAAAACTCACCCAAACTTAAAATTTATGCGTGCAAATGGAATATTGGTAACACCCCTTTCCATTGTTCTAATTCAGTCATGCTTGAATTATGTGCCATAAGTTGTACATCAAATGAAAGAAGAGACACAGAGCTTTCCAGACATATATATATCATCAAGGAAATTATTCATTATGACAGAAAATTAGATTTCTTCCGATATGTCTGTATTTAACGATGTTTAGGTTCGGATTTTACCACACAAGCCCTATTTCAATACTTATTCAACAATATTGATCAATATAGATGTATTCGGCTACTTCCCCAAAACTGGAATTGGGCTTTAACCGAACCTGCACAACCTATATCAAGGGGGAACACAACGAGTGGAACAAGCCTCTATACAGTAGAGCAAAACGTATTACCAAACCGCGTCGGTGTGATAGATCTTAATCAAGCGGTGCAAGAGATCTTCATCCAGCTGCTACTACGGACTCGATTTATCTTGGTAGGAACTGGTGGCATATCCAGCAGTTAGCGAGTTCGGCTTCCTGATAACATTCGGGAGCGGGAGCTGATTGTTGGGTTTTTCGCGGTCATTTTGAAAGGGATTCTACAATAGTTAGAGCTACAGGAGGCTGTTCAGCGAAAATATTAGGTGCCAACATTATATATCTATGCCCGACGAATTGTATTTCCTTTGGGGTGGGGGAGGGGGGGGGGGGGAGCTATCGCCGTTTCTACAACACTCGTATGAGTTATGGAGTTTTGCATGCCTACAATCACCAACTTACTTAACATTATATTAGTTTACATACTTTGGTTATCGATGCGACACCAATCGATGGATTACCAAAACATACACATCTTATTTCGAACAATCGAACAGATTTGTTTACGTTCAATACTCGCTGTAACTTACCTTCTAATACCTCGAAGGCAAGATCATAAAAGCCGTTTGCTAGGAGTTCGTCACTGAGCATTTTGGTTTCACTGGATTTGCCAAAGAGCATTTTCAATTTATTGAGAGGCCCGCTAACATCAGCGGCTTGGAGTCCGGGATGATGCTGCCACTCGATCAAAGTCTTCTTTCTGTGCTTGCCTGGATTCGGAAGAATAAACTTGATATTAGGCAAATTATTTGGAAACGACAGTGTTAGCATACTTTGATTTAGCATATTTATAAAAACAAATAAGAACAATCTGAGTGTCAAAACTTATACTATGAGTATGCTTCAGTCTTCTGCCCGTTTGACATTATCCAACCGTACATCCGCTATTCTGAACATCCAGATTTCGCACAATTTACAGTGAAGAAAGGCCTCAAGAGTCTCAACATTATTCACACTGCGATCGCAATGCGAACAACAGTGGAGCACAGCTTGAACACACTTTGATATAACCCATGTTCATGGTGTGTACAATTGTCTGTCCACAATGTGTTCACAATGTTTTTACAGTGTAATGAGTGTCCGGGCCAAAACAAAACGCAAGTCAAACACTGATCAATGTCATGTCAGTTCCATGTCCTCTACACAAGACAATTCAAATATACTTGTCCTCATTCGAATGGTAAGCCCTTATAGTCCTGAGTCCTGACTTAAGCTCAAGTTCATTCAAATAGAGTCTAGAATCGAGTCCTACCTAGTCCCGGTCTTTTGTTCCCAAACAGTGTCAATTTACCTGAAAGAATGTCCAATGCGAGTTGATGATCATCAAGCACCAGAAACACTGCATCAGCCAGGGCTGTTCGATGATTGTAGCCAGGGTTTGGTAGCTTATGTTTCCAAGTACTGAGGACTGAATTCAAGCTTCTCTCATCCCCTGCATCAAAGAGACTTGGCAACGATATGTTCTCAACTCCGAGATGGTCGAGTAATTTCTTGAAGTCAACGCGTTTTTCATTCACGACCCTTGCCACCTCTAGGATATCAGCTAAACCAACACAGTGACATCCTAATGAAGCGGGTACAAATAAATGTGTATAACACATGACAGCCATGACAGCGGTGGTGAAGTTTGAATTAATATTTATATACAGTCATAGTGTATTACTCGACGTAGGTTCAACCTATTCATATGTTGACCTGTATGTAAGTTACTAGTGCATACTAACCAATCATGCCAATTGTCGATGGTGTAATCACATAATGAACACTTAACTTGTATTGTGAAGAATACACATAATTTTATCATAGAACCTGAAACATATAGGATAATAGTGCAAGTATGTGAATTAGCAGATCGGACTCCGTCTAGAGGCCGGATGTAAAACTACTAGTAATATGGACGGTATTTCACGACCTTGGTCTTCCAAGATTTTGAACTCGACCCTTGTTACTAATCAATACTTACCGCTAATAATAACCTTTGCTACTTCAGGGTATCCGTGCTCCATTAGCCAATCGGTAATGAAGATTCTTGGATGGTATTTTATTGGGCCTTGTTGTTGTGAAAATGTTATCAGAATATCGTAGATTCCTTTCTCCATACTGCCGGCTCTAATATCACGCATGTAGTCATTTACTGCCTGGCTCTCACCCATTAGTTCTTTTGTAAAACGTTGCAAATCACTGACTGTCATTCTCCGCGCGACATCTACAAGTTCAACCGAACAGATCACCTTTTCTCCGAATTTAGGCAACAGGAAAGCTGAAAGTATATAAATGACACTTTTTATTCGGCAAGAAAATTACTGAACAGTGTGGTCAACATTTTCATTCGACATCTCAATTCAATAACATAAACATACGAACAACATTTTAGAAACAAAAATGCAAAGAACATTTTTAAATCAGACTAATGGCTATCATTACTGTGTCTAATGAGTTGATGGAAAGAAGTTGAAGTTGGGAGGGGGGAGGGCGTCGCCAAATTTGTTCGCGCCCTAGACCGCCTGCCAAATAATTGCGAGACCGAGGAAATTGCTTGAAAGTCCTCTCAGTTGGGGGGGGGGGGGGGGGGGGGGGGGGAGTGTCCGTCGGCACTTTTTTTCCCCCGGCCGAGACCGCCTGCCTAATTTTTTCGAGACCGAGGGAATTGGTTAAAAGTCCTCTCAGTGGGAGGGCTCGTCAACAAAAAATTCGCAGCCAAGATAATTCATTAAGATGGTCGAGACCAGGCGTGCCGGAAGCAGTTTTGGATTGGGGGGGGGGGGGGGGGACCTTCGGGGACTCACGATTTTGTGCGTGTAGAGGCTCATGCCCATCCACACTCACATGGCTGCCAACTTTGAGCCAGATGTGAGAGTGAGACATTGCGAGTGAGCGAAGCGACCAAGCCCGAGGGAGCGAAGATTTTATATTGGAAAACGTTTCTAATATTACATTTGTAGGGGCTACCGTAGATAATCAACTTTCATGGAAATTTCATATAAATAATATTTGTAAAGTTATTTCTCGCAATATTGGTATTATTAATAGATTAAAATCTCACCTCCCCTTAGCATCCTTACTTATGTTGTATTCATCTTTGATATTACCATACTTAAATGATGGTATTTTGACTTGGGGTAACACCCACGTAACATTATTAGATACATTGTTGTTATTGCAAAAGAAAGTACTTCGTATTAGTTTTAATATGGCCCCACGCTCTCACACAGACTTATTATTTTTTGATAATAATATATTAAAAGTTAAAGACCTATATTTATTTCAACTCGGTCAATTTATGTATAATTATAATAATAATACCTTACCCGCAATTTTCGATGAAATGTAAAAACCAAAAAATGTAGTTCATAATTACCAACTAGACATTCGGGAGAATTCCATTTCCCTTTATTGAGAACGTTATTAGCTCAAAATACATTTATTTATAATGGTCACAAATTTTGGAATACTCTCAATGTCATCAATGATAATATTAAAAATGCAACATCATTTAATTTGTTTAAGAAAAAAATTAAAATATTATTATTGCAATCTTATGAAACTCATTAAATTAGGAAGTATGGTTGTCTCCCTATGTAATGTTACATTTTGTCAATAAAAGGTCATCTATATGTTAGTGTTATAGTTTATTGTAATTGCCTTCCAACTTTTTTTTTCTTTTTCTGTTGAGCGCTCTTTTATCTCTTATACCCGTATGCGTCAACAGTTCCGTCTCTGTCCCCATCCAACCATCCTTTCTCTTCATGTTACCATCACTATGTTACTTTTTCATATTTTCATTGTGCTATGCACGTTGTTTTGTGTTGTGTCGTATTATTTTGTTCTGCTCGTCGAAGTCTCTGTCGGCTCACCTTATATGTTTTTAATAACCTTTACTGGAAGCAATTCCAACTGAAATGTACAAATTTATTGTAATTTTGTTTTTTTAATTACGTTTGTAAAGTATTATTCGACTTGTTTATGAATTATTATTCAATTGCTTTATAATTACTCGAGGGGTCCTCAATCTACAAGCATTGCTTTTCAGTGGATCCCTCCATTTCCAAACACATGATTTATTGTATATGATTATAATGTTCATTGTACATCTGTTTAATTTTACAAAATGTAACCATTTGTAACGGCAATTCACCATTCCGCGTCTGAAATATAGTACAATCAGAAGAAGAAAACAAAGGTATCGTAATCTCATGCATTTTGTTTAACACCTGATGATTTTGTGGAAGGAGTAACCAAGGGTTTTATTGCAGTAAAGTGCATTAAATACTAAAACATTGCAGTCTCACTAGACGCCTTCTTTTTAAAGGTTTTGTTTCATAAACTGTGTTATATTAATCTTTTGAAATAATGTCTAAATACCTGTATAAGTCACGTGTATTGAGCCGAACTGGCACAACATGTATTTTAATTTTTGGCAATATACATTTATGTATCAATATTTAAATCTTAATAAAGCGCAAGAAAAATTAAAAGAATTAAAAGGCATGAATATTCTTCATCAATATAACAGCCCCCCCCCCCCCAACAAAAAAAACTCCTGATGATGATATAGGATTCTTTTAAATGCACAGTATTGTCGTTATTTTGTCTATAATAATTATATAAACTCCTTAGCATCTATATAATCCTTTGTACACCCTTTTCCAGGAATATGAACTCACCGAAATCGCTCTTAGAAAGAATTTTATTCATGCAGTTTCTTGGTGTGTTTTCTGTTGTGTGTCCGATATAACGATCAATGAGGTTTGATGCTTTTGCGTCTTTTACAGACACGTATCTGCCACCATCCTCTTTAATCAGAGACTCCTGACGAAGTTTGTCCATCACTTCATTTCCTCCAAGTCGTTCGATTCTCTGAATCTCCTCATCCGTGACATTATAGGCTGCGAGGAAGGAAATAACATAACAATTACACAATATAATCGGAGAACATTAATGTTGTTAATTTCTATTATCGTCGTTTGTATGTTTAATTGCCTGTTGTAACGGTGTTTACTGCCTTACTTCGTGTACTTATTCAAACGAGTATCCCTTTAAATAAAAATATAAAAAACAAATCCGGCATAATACTGTTAATTACGCCAGTCAATTGTTGTGTATCGTCCCTCTTGTGGTTTTGAGATGGTAGAAATTAATGCATTCGGTTCTTAATGATTTGATGTGAATACGTATCGGCTATGGTAATAATATGCACTCCAACACAAAATAACTGTATAGTGCGAGGTTACTGGTTTAAAAAAATATCTACCTTCTTTAAATACCTTCATTTTACAAGGGTGAATAAGTTTAAACGTGTGTTTTACGTATATTATCTAATAATGATATTACATTAAAGTTAGAAGAATGTAATCACCTGTTTCAACTTCTCCTGTGGATGTCTCATCTATTACACTGCAGGTAGGCATGGTAGGTGTTGTTTCCTGAATACGTGCATACACTTGCGACTTGACGAAGACACCTAGTATAATGTGTATAATTTCGTATTAAGTGTAACGTGTGGACAATATTAAAATGATACATATTACAGTTGTCACAATTATCACAATACGAACAATTATCATTTGAACAAATAAGAAGAATATCACGAAACTAATCAACTGTCTATTCGCTTTAATATTGAGGCTATGTGAATATAAGCATGCAGGCCGAACGGTTGCTGAAAGTAAACAAACTCATAATATGAACATTGCGGAGCTGAAGTAAAACGCTTAATTTGTTTTACCTTTCATTGTTATGATAAGGTTTGCAGTATGTGTGACTGTTTAGAATATCAGATGAAGATTTTGTTTTTCTCACTTGAATGGCTCAACAAATTAAATATGTTGACGAGAAGGCCCCTTCATATATATATGCCATTCCACTATAATTTCTTTCATACCATTTCATAGTGTAAATATTACTTTCAATTGGACTACTATGTGTAATACCACAAACTCAGGCACAGCAAACAAACATGAAATAACTAAAAATACAATAGTCACGGTTATGGAAGAAGTACTTGTTATTGCAGCATTAAATTACCATTTAAATCTGAACGTCCACTCTTTGCTCCAGCATCTCTTAGTTTGCACCTGATGTCGTAGTTACTGCACTTTTGCGTTGCGATCCAATCTCGCAGCAACCCAATGGTGTCGAACAAATAATCTTGATTTTCTCTCTTCCTCGTCTGTATCTCATCACTGGACAAGCCAGCAGCTTTACCTAGCTTGGAGCAATGTCTTCCGGATACCTCGAGAGCGAATTCATCCAGATCCTTCGTGGACAGTGTCTTGTTTTCTTCTCTTACTTAATGGAATAAACGAACAAACAGAATAAACATTTATTTCCCACATATTAACTATATTTACCTATCAATATATTATATGGAATATATAGTTTATGTGCTATCATGAGCCCTAGTACCTAACTACAGAAGTCTGTTTACTTGCCTGGATTTTACATGAATACATTTGTATAGACATGTATATGATGTCAACCCCGGCAGTGTCACTTCCTATTCAAAGGTATGACATGATCGTTCTAGAGGTGAAAAATTACCCTCTTTTGGGGGGCGTTTTGCATACATTTTCAGTAAATTATACGCCCTTTTTACCACATAATCGATTCCAAAAAATTGGTATTACAAATTTATCCACTTTTCCCCGAAATTGTGATTGATCATGCTTATGTATCACCGGGATGGTATCGTATATATAGTCAATACAAATTACACTTCACATCCGACACCAGAGCAGGGTCGTGGCCCAATCTGTAACTCGGTGATATGGTTTTGTAGTTTTCAAATTGGTTTCTACAATCGATTTAATACGTCTCGAAATAAAACGAATACAAATACTAAAAGGGATGCATGTAAAGTGTCTACCTCCGCGAAAATTACTTGGAGCTTCCTCGTTTCTCTTCTACCGTGTTGTTAAGCTTATGGTAAGAGAAGAATACAATCATGAAAATAGGGTTATATGTTTTCAAATGCCCCATAAGTATGACGATATCTATCATTCAGCTCAAGAGCGTTAATGAACAGTCATAAACCTCATAAACGTCATACAGTAATTCGTTGTAAAAAACTGACGCATATATTCGCCTTTTTTAACCAGAAAAGCGGGGTTCTTTTTCAATGAAACGTTCACACACCATTCGGACATATCTTACAATGATGGTGGTACAGTATTGAAGTCTCAAATAACATTTTGGGCAATATCTGACACTTTACAGGCGCACCTTTTACCAGACTTACTTAAAAAGAAACTGTGTGCGACATCATGGAAATTCGCCCCTTCAAGAGCAAGGCACATTTCGACTTTCGGATTTATCTTTGTTGCACTCGAATTGACCTCTTCAGTCGTCGTATTATAGCGGACAGTAGGGACTTTAGTCGGCACATCTGTATCATCAGAAGCAGATGTAGCATTTCGCTCATGCATACTTCTCCATTCCTTCAACATCTCAAAATCTTCTTTGATGAGATCATTATCTTGGTTCTCATTCGCAGTACCCTTTTTACAACCAGCCCCTTCCAAAGCTGGCGTTTCACCATGCTTGACATGGTCGGCTCTACCAGCTTGTATATCATGTAATGACAACATTGTTAGCCCTTTACTGAACGTCTTCCAATGTCCATGGACAGCCCAGCAAATGTGCTTCAAGTCGTCATCGGATAGAGTGTCTGAAGTGTCTTCCCGGTATCCTGGAGACACAGACAAACATATAATCTATATTATGAATTATTTATTAGATAATTATTCACGTCGAGTTGTGATGGCTTCAAGTCATGTTGGGCAATACAACTAACTTACAATTTGATTTGCTTTCAGCAACTAGCTTATTCATGTTTAACTATGAAACTGAATAGGTAAATCGAACGAATCAAGCTAAGCTTTCGGATCTCGATAATGATCTGCTAGGACTGTCCAAAAGCTAGTATCAATGCATTTGACTAATATTTCATATCTTTTATAGCCTTTGGTTGCGAAAAAGTTTACATCTTCAGTTCCTTTTTTCTATTATAGATAATATGGTAAAAGAATAGTGAAGTGTGTATCTTGCATGGAAATCCCGGACAAATATTAAACTCCTCCTTGAAATATGTATGTCGAGTACCTCGAAGTAGGTCAACCTTCTCTCCAAGACCAGCTTTCTGCAACGCCTCGAATAATGTGCGTCCCTGATCAGTCCCAGATGATTCCATATCTCGTTTCCATGCACATAACATGTGGTAATTGTAAAGCTCTGTGCTGTTGCATTGAAAGGCGAACGTTTTATCAGTGTTTGAAACCTTCTTTTCAGAAACATCTTTGGGGGAGCTGAGAACATTCATCATTTCTGAAAATTTCGACTCGAACGTTTCATCCGTCCCTGATTTTACCAGCATCCAGAGTTCAACATAAGAAATGGGACCTGTGTAACACATATAACAAAGAGTAAGTACAATTTACACGCTCTTTCTGATCCGAGTTATGCAACATAATAATATTTGTCGAATTGTTGTTGACTGGCTGCGATATAGTATGCAGAATGGCAGTATGGCATTTACAACCATTGGAAATGTTTTATAGAACGGGGCTCAGACTCGGATCCCCCTTTTCAGCCGAACGGCAGAGGAAGATCGGCCCTGTACTGAAGCGGGGATTTCATTAATACAGCGTACCAACTCCGGTTTGACCCCTACCGTAGAGCTCTCCGAGAAGGCCCTTTTTCAAACGACGATATCTCCTTTATTTTATCACTTTTTTGCGCTCTGTTTTTTGCAATATCATAGTAAATATCTGGAGTTACTGAATATTTAAGTATATTTATTATACGAATCCTGTAAATAATTCAATTTCTACGTTAAAAATGTTTTTTTTTTACAAAGACAAAAACTTTGCAAACAACTCGAATTTTGACGCATAGTTTTATTTTTGAGCCCAAATGAAAGTCTAACGTATATAATCGAAATTTATTCCTCTTTCCGAAAATATAAACATGGGGGTGTAAATGTTTTAATATGGGTCAGGATCCAGCAAAATCTAACCCAACTACAATGTCAAAAACTCATCAAAACACGACCGTTGAGAAGAGACGATATCCTGCTCTGTGATTGGTCAGTCAGTGGCCGAGAGGAATTACGTCATTCCCTTCGGACTGGGGCGTATTCTGCTAGCGCAAAATAACTATCAAAATGTAATTCATTTAATATACAGTCATAATTATTTGTAGTTTTAGGGTACAAACGGATGAAATGACCTTATATAAACATTTGTATGGATATCCAACAAACATTAACAACTCTCATATACATGTTTATGAACGAAATTCAGTCAGGATATGATCACTGCAGTCCCACGTACTGTATTCCAAGAACATACCACTCGAGAATGCGAACGAGCATTCTCATTGGATGATACGAAGGAGTGTACGAATTCAAACAACGCAACACTGCACCAGAGTCCAGCTCGGAACAACACACGCGTGCTGTGCGTGAAAGAGAAAATCTCTCTCCCCTTCTCTCTTCATCACGGGGAATCACCTGACGTGGATCACGCAGATTCACAAAATGACGTCATCATTCTACCGCTAACTGGCCAATCACAGCGCTAGATCGAGTATTTTCCTAAACTGCGAGTCGTTACGATTTTGACAGTGTAGTTGGGTTAGATTTTGCTGGATCCTGACCCATATTAAAACATTTACACCACCTTATTTATATTTTCGGAAAGAAGAATAAATGGCAATTCTAAACGTTAGACTTTCATTTGGGCTCAAAAATAAAACTATGTGTCAAAATTCGAGTTGTTTTCAAAGTTTTGTCTTTTGTAAAAAACGCATTTTGAACGTAAAAATTGAATAATTTACTGGAATCCTATAATAAATATTTTTAGATATTCAGTACCTCCAGATATTTATTATGATATTGCAAAAAACAGAGCGCAAAAAAGTGATAAAATAAAGGAGATATCGTCGTTTGGAAATGTGCCTTCGCGGAGAGCTCTGGGAGGAGAAAGAGATGGTTAAATCTAATAAGTATGATCAAATTGCAAAAAATATACTTTTAGTCCATGATTTTCCATGTGTTATGCTCATTATGTACACAACTTTTTTATATTTTACAATTTGTTGGCACAAAACAGCATTGTACCTGATTGAAAATGTATAATATTGTTTTAAATAGTTGAACATCTGGTTTACTGCACATTCTGTTGAAAAATTTCAAATTTTACAATAATTTTGGAAAAACTTATTAATATTTTTAAAATAATTTTTTGCTAATTGATAAAAAATTGAAATATAATTTTTGTTCTCAAAACTGTTTGATTACATATCAAATGTACAATTAAAAAAGTTTCATGCACAATGGAGCATTTTATGCGGGTTATTTCTGAGTTTAGAAAAAGTGGACAAAAGTGTAATGTCCGTGACGCTGAAAATGTAATGTCCGTGACGCAATGTTTTGTTGTCTAGATCACATATGCCTGGCCCGTTTCCCCCAAAACAACTTGGATTCAATTCATCATTGCCTGTTCTATAATTAAATACCTAAATCACCTTTGTGAGGTCTCAGAACTCACAGACTATTGCAAAGATGTATATGGATGCAAAAAGTCATGTCCAAAAGATGTAATGTCCGTGACGGCGCACATTTTGCAGAATTACTCAGTAACGAATTGGATAAATGTTCTGATACTTTTTTTGCATACTAAACCAGGATATTGCTTTGTAAACAAAATAAAAGTTAGACATTAGTTAGAGGTATGAATTAGTAGTGGCATTGGAAAGTCATGAAAATTCTCTGATTTGTAATGTCCGTGACGCTGGAGTTGCCCAGTCACAATAGATTAAAATTCTTTACTAGATGTTCGATGCCGCCACGGTCAACTATGCAGTGAATGTGCTCATTTGAATTGCACCTGAATCTTACATGCAGGTGGAAAAACAATGACGTTTTGGTTGATTTCACACGCATTGGCACATTTCAAAGAGAGGTGTGCTTTGTTATTATAATTAGTTTTCGCAAACCCAAACTCTACTTATTCGAGTGTTTCTCAATTATAGATAGCACATGCGCGCGAAATACACAAATGTGGGGAAATGGAAATATCATAATGAAAATTAACGTAGTGGGGCTGCCTGCCACTATTGCGACATGACTTATCAACTAGAGTGATATCTCAAGAGTATTATGTGTTAATGTCAATTGTCGGAAATGATCGGAAAGTGGAGGAATCTTGTTCCAAAGAATCATATTAATTCAAGAATTATCTTGATTTTTCCCCAATTCATGCAGGTAATGATTATAATTTCATCTTCATTCGTCAACACGTCTATCAATTCTACCAATAAACATATAATAGTCACAAATGAAGGAACATTAGTTGAATACTATTGAAATTTCTAAATCTTCAGCATTTAATTAGCTAGTCGTTGGCTTCACTTGGCGGCATCGAAGATCGAACTTAAAATAAACCGCAAAGCCCCACTTCTCCTTTTGTTTGCCTGTAGAATATAGACAGGTGTTTTAATCAATTAGTGACAGTTGTGACTCCATCCATTGTAACTCCTTGGTCGCACTTAAGATTATTCGTAAGTACGTCTTAATATATGGTCATACATAAAGGTATATGACCATTAACATTTTTGGGTGACCAACGACGTTAGTTGTGTACTTACATTTGAAATTGAAAATGGGATGCAATGACATTTAATTACCAAGCAACAATACCGTTTATAATAATCGTAAATCAAAATTTGATAATTACAATTCATATGATTTTATTGTTGGTAAAAAGAACCAGCAATAGGGAAGCATGCTAGTCGAGGCCATTCCTTAATACAATTGTTACAACAAGATTTCAAATATTGTTGTAGCAATTTACAACGTATTTACAATATCTACAAACGGGATTATTCAAATATAATATTTACAGGGTCTTAAGCAGAATCATTCTCTACGAGATATCTTTTAATGATCTTCGGAAACGAGGAAACGAGGGTTTATATCTTTTAAATAATCAGGAATCCCTCTCCAAATTATGCTACCTGTATATGATATGAATGGTTTACCAATTTCAGTTTTTAATTTTGCTGGCCTATAATTTTTGACTTTGTTTAAACCTAGTATCATGGCAATGCTCAATTCTAAAACAATAATCAATAACACTATGAGGCAAATTATGATGTAATATGTCATACATCCAAATCCAATCCAAAATTTGTATAATTTAACATAAATTATCTAGAAATGGTAAATTACGAAATAAAGGATTAGAATGTTTCCTAGGCCCTAAATGACTGGTACGTACATCCCCATACTACAAGACCTTAACCTATATGCATCACTGCAAAAATAATGATATATCAACATTGTATCGCATCAGAGTAGTGATTATTTAATAAAGTTTTAATTATGTAGATAGTTTTGACCAACTTGTTCTGAGATGTTTTCAGTGGATTTCCCAATCTCTAACTCGGTTCGAAAACCCCATACGACTTAATATATATATACGTACGTTCGTTCACCATAGCAAATGAGAATGCTAACACATATTTTTTCACTGACCTATGTATTCCGGTTCTTTCTCTGAAACGGCCGAGTAGCTCTGGCGTGCCTGGCGACGTCTACGGCAACACAACCCTAATGGATGAAATAGCAAATTTAACCCCAAATTTAAAAAGTAACCCCAAAACCAAAGCAATATCCTAATTCATGACACTAAATCGCTTAGACATGTACAAATAAAGAACCCCCAAAATACTTCATTTGTAATTCCTGTGATCTGATATCCCTACTGAGTAATTAGTGAACTAAACCTGTGTTGGCATTATGTGCCTAGAAAAAAAGTAATTGGAATGATACTCAGGATTATCCCGGGATATTTTGTTATTAAATTGTAAACGTCACAACAGCAAAGATAATAACGAATACACACAAACATGGTTGAATTCGTCTATGGTATTAAGTGACATGACACAACCAACAAAGTGAGATTGGTAACAAAATTACTAGATCACATTAATCGTTACGAGGCTTAACACTATTTTGCAGGAGTCCTATTATTTCACATCATATGCAATGACGTCACTGAGTTCATATTTCATGTTCATGTTGATGTTCAATACTATAAGACGGACCGTTCCTTCTTATATCCTTATAGTTGAATAGCATTGGACTTCGACTCTTCGATTGACCCTGCTAATTGTGCTTGGTACATTTAGGACTGATAAATACGGTATTAAACAATATTATGCATACTAATACTGTGTTTACTTACCAACAACCGCCGCTGTTATCAGCAAACTTACAAGTGCAACAACAACTGTGATCAAGACAAATTTTTGGTTAATAATAATAATGAAAATTGTTAACCTAATATAAGACTATCATATATAATATTATTTGCAGCAATTCGCTTAAATTGAAATATCGATGCTAAGTGTACCTATGACATAACCTGTGCATATAGGCTGTAAAATTCTTTCAATTAAAATGTTATTATCATCTCTGAGTTGTATTATTCTTTGAATGCATTGTATTTGATATTGAACTTTACACCTGTCATCTGTATGCCAATAACTTTTGAGACTGTATATAAAATTAACGCTCTATCATGACCATTGGGTCACCAAGCTCTGAATTGCATGGAATGTATGGCGGTACTTCCCAAGGAATCATATTCAATGTTCATGTGAGACAAATGCTATATTAACTTGACAAAAACTCAAGGATATCAGATTAATTTTGCAGTCTGATTTGTTTAACTTGCGGGTGTATTGTTATTTTAACTACGGAACATTTTAAAAACTATAATAAGCTATCCATTCAAGCTTCTTCTTATGTTTACCTGGTATGGCGATGGTTCTCCTGTTAGGAGATGCTGGGGGCAGAAAACCTGCTTCTTGTGTCGTTGTCAACGAGGTTGTACTGATCATTATCAATGGAGCAGTAACATTGACAGTCGTAGTTAACAATCCAACTCGCGTGGCAGCTAAGGTCGCCTGGCACACAAAGTCATGCGCGCCGGGGCATGGCTGGAACGTGATAGTTGCAGTGATGTTTTCTGTTAGTCCGCTAGGGCTTGGCGACTTATTGATGGTTTCATTCACAGAACAGTGTGATGACGTCCATGCAAGTGAGACTAGTCCCATCGATGCCCCTTCCGTTCTGCATGTGAGCTGTGTAATATTTTCATTATGTAGGTCAATGGAGCAATTTTGATTGCTGTCGCATTGGTCTACGACTGGGTATGGGTCTGTAGGTGGAACTAGAAAATGAAATGTATAGAAAAGACCTTGGTTAAAATGGCCTACATATTACTTTCTACTGCTTACATAGAAAGAGAGGGATATAGGGAGATGAGGGGGGGGGGGGGGGGGTAAGGAAAGGGGTGGGGAGTGTGGTGTGGGGGAACAAATGTCTTCTCTACATTTCTACAAGACTTCTCTACAAGACAAATTACAGTATTGGGAAACATCCCATGCACACACACACACACACAATGACAACAACGCTTTAATCACCTACCATGTAAACAAATATATCGTAACGTTTCTTTCAATGTAAATATGTGGATAACAAATACTTTGAAATTGACTATTGGAGCAATACAATGTTCGTAAGGAAAACAATTATTATCATAGATTCAATTCAACGCATGTATGCTGCATGCAAAAGCTATGAAAGAGCGATCGTGCACACGGCGTGGGGGCTTGTCGATCGTATAGCCACCGATATACTCAGCCCGGCGGAGATGGGCAAATGGGTGATGACGGTAGGCCCAACCTCAACGGCGTGCTATGCATGTGCATATAACTTGCAAGAGATACACATTTAACGATGCTAAGGTTCGGATATTACCACACAAGACCTTTCTAAATACATTTTTCAACAATATCGACAGTTTGGCCAATGGAGATCCTTTTGGTAACTTTCACATTTTTCCATACTTTTTTTTTCTAAGAAGGTTCAGTTTAAAGGGGTAGTACAGTTTTGGTAAGGCTGAACTTTAGTAACCAAACCTGGACAGTAACATTATAAACCAGTAGTTATAACTCTACCATGCTCGAAAGGTATACAAAATTACAAACAACTAAGTTAATTGCTCTTTTTTAATGATAACGGGCTATTTAAACACAAGAGGGCGCTTTCCAAAAAGGCATTGGTTTCAACCATTTTTCATACAAAATTATGCATGTGATGTTTTATTGAAACAATGATTAAATAGAGAGATCATCAACAACTATTTAAAAAACGCCTTTGACAATTTTTGAAAAAAGTGCAAGCATTGTTTTAATTTTTTTTAAAACCATCTTATTATTTGGGCTCCAAATAATTATAGGCATGTTCTCTCAAATTCGACACTCAGTTTTTCATTACCTCAAAACAAAATTGTGATGAGCAGCACCCTCTCTACCAAAACTAAACTACCCCTTTAACAATTATACTGGGTGCCATACCTCATTGTACTTTGTGTTTATATATTCTCGTATAGAAAATCAATAAAAACATAAACACATTCATAATTATAATTAAATCAATATATGGCTGGATAGCTCTATACTCGGCTGTGACTGTATACAAGTATAACACATGACTATAATTAAATTACCTTTGACAATAACATCGGTGTGACTGCGGATGATGTAGCCCCTGAAGTCCGACACGCGACAGAAGTATCTCCCCGCGGTGTTCTTGGTAACGTCGTTAATGACGAGGTAATAGTCATCTCTGATGACGTAAAGACCCTCGTTGAGTGGGTCTGGTACTGTCGTATCCCCTCGATGTAGCGTGATCAAGTCATCCGCGGTCTCGAACGTGTCCCCTGGTTTGTTTAAAAACGCAAACAAAGAGGTTATAGAAGTATGAATTGTTTTAGTGAGCTGATGGAGCTGATCGCCGATTTGTTAAGCACTTAATATTAAAGCAAGGAAATGTATTACTCGTTTCTCCTCTTTTATTCGGAATGTCCCTTTCGTGATCTTTCACAATCTTTGAATGTGTCTGGAAACATAAGTTGAAAACCAGCTTAGTATGAAACAAATATTTGTATAAATATGTATGTTTGGTAAGGATATCATCTTCATAGACAAAATACAGTAAAAGGAAACTGTCGACATATCTTCACCATAAATGATACTATCATCAATGTGCAGGAACATAATGGGTGGTTAGAGTAATTCGTATCACAGTGGAGTTAGTCTATTTATGGCGACCCGTGTATACTTTTAGCAGATATCATAACTTATTACACGTGGATAAAACATTTCTGGAAACACAAATTTCTGTGTTCGTTTATGAAATGGCTGCGACAAAACTATGTGTTATATCAAAAATAACAATTTGGGGGCATTGGTTCCCTTTAAAAGGACAGTGAAATCCAGACGAATTGGTGTATGCACTCTAAGACATACATTGTAGTTTTCATCTTCCACGCGCGCAAGCGACGGAACCAACGCATACACAATAGACCGCTTCTGTAATGTATGCAAATAATATGCGCATGACGTCAGACTCCCCGTCGGCAAGCTTAACAATAGTAACTAGGTCCGGCAAGCTCCGGCAAACTTAGCTTGCCGGACCTAGTTACTATTGTTAAGCTTGCCAACGGGGAGTCTGACGTCATACGCATATTATTTGCATACATTACAGAAGCGGTATATTGATACACACATTGTGCACGTACGCTCGAAAGTCATTGCCTATAAATTGTTTGCTCCCGTGCGCGATATTGACAGGGCGCCCCAACGACAGGATGATGATTGTACATTTATCGGATAGAGAGGGGAATACAGAGCAATACATTTGACAAATAGATATAAAACACTAAATAAGATGAATAGTCCCTGAAAATTGGAGCACAATCGGTCAAGAAATAAGACAACTATGGCTCTTTGAAAATATCCATTTATTTCTATGGGTGTCTCACATTGGCAAGCACTCTGGCAAATTTGTGGACTACTCCCCAAACGTTTTGTACACATCATTACAAAATGTTTCAATTTTCTCAAAATGTATGTTAACCCTTCATTTTATACACAACATATCGTGAGATTGGGGAATGAAAAGGTGTGACTATGAAGAAAAATGTAAAAATGGGAGAATGTGTATGTACAAAACATATGGGGAGCTGCAGTCCACAAACTTATCAGAGTGCGTTGCCAATTTGAGTTCCCCGTAGTAATAAATGGGCATCTTCAAAGAGCCATATTTTTCTTGTTTATGGCCCGATTATGCTCTAACTTTCGGAGAATGTTCATCCTAATCTCGTCAATTCTATGAAAGCAACATTTTGCTTGGGTTTCATTGCCCTTTAAGCTGATCTGGACATTGCAATGGATGGACCACAATCGTGTCATAATTAGTAGACCATTGACAATTTCTTGATTTGATATGTAATCGCGCCTTATAGCAGACAAACAACTTAGGCGAAGTGTATTGACATAAATGGCACGCCATATACCTTTCATCCAGAAAACAGCGATCGGAACTCCTCTGAACCTGCACTGAAGATCTCCCTGACGACCCTCAAGTAGTACGGGGTTCTCATCCATGATGACTTGGTCAACGGGGACCTCATTATCTACGTATTATATATAGGAGACAAACATAATTATAGTAATAGGTATACAATTTATCTTTATTACCACGTAGAGCTGCAGGGAATTAGGGACTTTCCATAATAAGCTTGTATTTGTGCGTAATGATTAATATGTCTCTTCTTGGAACGGCTCCCAGTAATTCGTGAATTAAACTTGTTTTCTGTTTGCAAAAATTCCATTACAGAATTAATTCGAGTACGAATAGACAGTGTTGAGATTGACATCTTTTATGAGGCAATGATTATGGCGCATAATGTTTGTATTATATACTAGACTAAAAAGGACGTTTTAGATACATAGCCCCCATGTTCAATAATCATGCTCTGTATGATTTGTATGAATGATACATGTAATGTATTGTTTGTATGATTTAAAAAGCTTGAATTGAGTGAACTGAGCCTGAACATTAATACTATTCAGTGTCAACTTACCACACGTAGCTAGAAGAAGCAGACAGCTGTGCAGAGCTAGTACAATGTAAATCCTAACTGTAGACCTAGCCATCACTGCCGTCAGCTAGATGAGGCTTGAAAAAATAATATTCATACATCAATTGCCACGAATTCATTCATTATATGATTACATTGGTTGCCAACTGTATTTCATTACTGAAAAACTGCTACTCGCTTTCCACTTTTCCCTCTTTTTTTTCTTCTTTTTTTTTGGGGGGGGGGGGGGGTGTTACACGACCCCATACTTATCTACGCCACTGCATGTACACTTTAATATAACAACGGTAATATATGAGGTATACTGAAAAATATACCCCCAGTACAATTTCCCCCAAAACAATTACCCAAAGACAAATGCCCCACAAACAATAAGCCCCAAAACAATTACCCCCGAGATAACTACCATCGGACAATTCCCCCCCCCCCCCCCCAAGGCAACTACCCCCAAGACAATTACACCCCCCCCCCCCCCCCCTCCCCCGCCCCTGGACGATTAACCTCCAGACAAAACCCTCCAGCAAATTCCAACGCTTACCAGACGCAAATCAAATCGACCTAAGTTAACAAAACATATGTCTGGAGTATGATTATAAATAGAAAGAAACAATTAAATATAATTCAAATTAGATCCTCAATAATACTAAACAACAATGATCATAATAGTAAATACTACTGAATGATGATAATAATAATAATAATAATGGTAATGATAGTAATATATTTAATCATAGCAATAGTTATAATAACACTAATAATATCATTATACAATGTGTATAACAAAAGTTATATTAAAGGGACTTAGTAACATTGTCCAAATCCTCAAAATAAAATTGTAATTCTAGCGGTTCCTTTATACCTTGTTGTATTCGTATTAACAATAAAATCATGGGACAGCTTTCGGTTTTTCAAATTTCCCTTTCATTACAAAGATATGTATGATTGAAGTATTTAGATAAGAAAATCTCCGGGCGAGATTTTCATCCCTGTACAAAGTGAATGCAGTGAGTTGGTGAATATCACCCAATATCACTTTGCATTTTCGCTCATTACTTGGCCATACATTGTCCATTTGACCTGAAATTTTCACACAATATCCTGAGGACATATGAGATAACAACAGTATACATTGCATCAACCATTCATCAGTTTTTGCACATCTCAACAAAGTTACTAGATCCCTTTAAAGGGGTAGTACCAGGGGCGTCGATCACGGGGGGGATGGGGGGATATATCCCCCCCAATATTTGAGGTGGGGGGATGGCCTGTATTATCATCCCCCCAATATTTGGGAGGGTAAAAAAAAAAAAAAAAAAGTATACTGGCGCATGTAATTGTGGAAGAGGCTACTATCGTATGTCTTATGTTAGAAAGTCCTTACTCATTCCTCCATAAGCAAAAGAAGTGCGATCCGCCCTTTGGTTTTCTGCAAACTTGATTTCATTAATTGTGTTTATCTATAACACGCTAACTCAGAAACAAGTTTATAAAACGTAAAATTGATGCCTTAGGTATGCTCCAGATTGCACCCACCCCCAGGCGCGGATCTACGGGGGGGGGGGGGGGGGGGGGGTTTAGGGGGTTTAACCCCCCCCCCCCCCTTGGGCTGCCAAGTGAAAATGTGATGTGCATAGACAAACGCCATCATGGGTTTAAACCCCCCCCCCCCCCCCCCTTGGGCTGCCAAGTGAAAGTGTGATGTGCATAGAAAAACGCCATCATTGTGTCCAGACCCACACAGTATCCGTATCGTCATTGGGTCAACCCCCCCCCCCCCCCTTAGCAAAATAGCCCAAAAAAATCGCCGCTACGGGGCTCGTGGACGATGCTCCGCATCGTCATTGGGTCAAACCTCCCCCCCCCCTTAGCAAAATAGCCACACAAAAAATCGCCTCGCCGCTACGCGTCTCGGACTTCGCCGCTTCGCGGCTCGTGGACGATGCTCCGCATCGTCATTGTGTCAAACCCCCCCCTCTTAGCAAAATAGCCAAAAAAAATCGCCTCGCCGCTACGCGGCTCGTGGACGATGCTCCGCATCGTCATTGCCAAAAAAAATCGCCCAAAAAAAAAAAATCGCCCAAAAAAAAAATCGCCTCGCCGCTTCGCGGCTCGTGGACGATGCTCCGCATCGTCACTGGGTCAAACCCCCTGATCATCCCCCCCAACCATGAGAAGAAATCGACGCCCTTGGGTAGTACAGTTTTGGTAAGGCTGACTTTAGTAACCAAAACATGCACAATAACATTACAAACTAATAGTTATAACTCCACCATGCTCGAAAGGTATTCACAATCACAAATGACTGAGTAAAAAGCATGTTATCATTTCTTGTATTTAAGGGGTAGTACAGTTTTGGTAAGGCTGAACTTTAGTAACCAAAACGTGCGCAGTAACATTACAAACTAATAGTTATAACTCTACCATGCTCGAATTAAAGGTATACAAAATTACAAACGACTAATTCAAAAGTATGTTAAACACCTATTTTCAAAATATTTGAAAAATGTAAGCACTTTTTATATTTTTACAAAAATTATGGAATAAATCTGGGCCCCAGATTGATTCCAATTACATATATTTGTTGATATTCCAGCCATTTCTGTACCGATTTTGATAAAATAAAAAATATCCTGCCATTAAAACTGCATGCTCTTTCAAATTTTACACTCAGATTTTCATTATGTCTAAAAACAAAATGTTTCGTGCAGCGCCCTCTATACCAAAACTGAACTACCCCTTATTGATAGTGATAATAAATCATGAACTTAAAGTTGATTAAATACGTCCCAAATTGTTCATCAGTGTCTAACGCATGGTTAGATCCAAGTCATCAGTCTACAATAAAGGCAACTTAAAGGGATAGTTGAGTTATGGTCAAACTGAATGCAAGTAACCGAAACCTGCACTATTTTATTACAAACTAATAGTTATATCTCCACCATGCTCGAAGGGTATACACACAATTACAAACCACTAAGTAAAAAGCCTGTTATCATTAAAAAAAGAGCCGTTAAAACTCAAGAGGGCGCTCTCTAAAACTTATTGGTTTAAACCATTTTACATACAAAATTGTGAATGTGATGTTCAGTTAAAATAATGATTAAATAAAGATATCATCAAAAACTATTTAAAAACCTCTCTTGAAGTTTGTTGAAAGAAGTGTAATGAAGCATTTTATGTATTTTCTTAAAGGGGTCTAGTAACTTTGTTGACATGTGCAAGAAGTGATGAATGGTTGATGCAATGTATATTGTTGTTATCCCATATGTCCACAGAGTATTGTGTGAAAATTTCAAGTCAAATGGACATTGCATGGCCAAGTAATGAGCGAAAATGCAAAGTGATATTCACTAACTCACTGCACCCTCTTTGTACACGGTTTCAAAACTCCAACGGAGTTTTTATTATCTGAATACTTCGATCGTACATATCTTTGTAACGAAAGGGAAATTGGAAAAACCGAAGCCTGTCCCATGATTTTATTTTTAATAAGAATACAACAAGGTATGAGGGAACCGCTAGAATTAAAATTTTATTTTGAGGATTTGGACAATGTTACTAAGTCCCTTTAAGAGTCAAGAGATCGTCTGGCTAGGCGATAAATAAATAGCATATTTGAATAGCATTTGAATGGGAAATTGTACATGTTTTATTCAATGAACTTTCAAATGGAATTAAAACCAACCAAAACCCTTATAGATTTGTTAGGGAAGTACCAATACTTAACTGTACCTTTAACAATACACTATCGCGATTGATTGTCCCTATACAGGGTGCCCCCCCCCCCAAAAAAAAATAAAATAAAATAAATAAATAAATAAATAAATAAATACAAAAACGGAACGGGGCACTTCCCAAAATATAGTACCAAGATCATAACGTCCATCGGATAGCATGACTTTTCCAATAAAAAAACGATACCAAGAACAGTCATTTTGGTCGTGTAGTTTTTGTTTTAGGGTGCTGCGAGTGACACCATGTCAGGTTGCAATTTTCGTCAATTTTTACCAAGTCAGTGCCCGATAAATCGCACTTCCTGCTCGTCATGGAATCGAACAACTATGCCCATTCTCTCGGTGCACAGCTAAATGCATACTAACAATGGCGCGCGTATTGCTCGTTGTTCGATGTGATGACGGGCAGTAAGTGCGATTTAACAGGCACTGACTTGGTAAAAATTGACAAAAACGGGAACCCTGACATCGTGTCACTCACAGCGCCCTAAACCAAAACTACACGACCAAAATGACTGTTCTTGGTATCGTTTTTCATTGGAAAAGACCCCCTGTCCAATGGACATAATCATTTTGTTACTTTGTTTTGGGAAGTGCCCCATTCTGTTTTTTGAGGGGCAGTACAGGGAGCATTTTACACTCATTTTATTTTAAAGTGATAGTTGAGTTTGGTAGAGAGGGCGCTACATAACATTATTTTTTGCGAGATAATGATAAACCTGAGTCTAGAATTTGAAAGAGCATCATATTTTAATGACAGAATAAACTTATTTGATCAAAATCGGTTCAGAAGCGCTGAAATATCCATAAACATAGCCATTTGTAATAAATGTGGGGCCCCCACACTTATTCTATAATTTGTAACCAGCCGTTAACATATTTTTTAAATGCTTCCTCTTTTCAAAAAGTTACAAAATAGGTATTTAAATAGTTGTTGATTATCTCTCTATCTAATCACTATTTCAACAAAACATCACATGCACAATATTTTATTCAAAATGGTTGAAACCGATGGGTGTTTAGAAACGCGCCCCTCTTGAGTTTAACGGATCTTTTGAATGATAACAGGATCTTTACTAAGTCATTTGTAATTTGTTATTCCCTTTTTGAGTTATAACTATTAGTTTGTAATGTAATGATGCAGGTTTTGGTTACTAAAATTCAGTTTGACTAAAAACTGTACTCTCCTTACCAGAACTCAACTATCCCTTTAAGGGATTATTGTTCGCTGATTATTTCTATGAACACGTAGAGAAGACATGCACACTTGCACAAACATACGCGCGCGCGCACACACACACTTTTTTTCATGATTTTTTATTTCTCCAATTATTAACATAACATTTACAATTGAATAACATTTTAAATAATAAAAGTTTAAATCTCAAGCGTACAAATCAAGTGTAATTCACAAAAAATTAAACACAATGGAGATTTAACAATAGATAAAAAGAAGTAAAACATGCTACTTCACCGCCCCCCCTCCCCCCACCCCGAAAATCTGCTCACATTCTTAAAACTAATGTTTACAAAATTCATACTTACATCAATTCTTTTTTAAATGTTACAAGCTCACGGGAGAAACATCACGTATACAAAGTTCATTCTTTCCATCTTATTCTAATTTTACCGTTTCCCATTTTTGTAAATGTAATCCTAATTTCCCCCATTTTAGTTGCTATTCCCTTTTTCCTGGTCCTTATAATCTAATAACAATTTCTGTATTTTATCAATATTTGGTAGAACACCCTCTTTTCATAAATACAATAAAATATATTTTACCATAAAAATAATGGTATTACAACATTTTATTCTATTTGAATTACCTGACAATCCAACAAATATATCCCGCCAATTTAAGTCCTTTATTTCATCTAACTCAAAACGTTGTATCAAAGCTTGCCATATCAATTTTACATTTAAAAAAAATAAAAATATATGCGAATATGTTTCCCTTTCCCGTTTACAGTACGAACACAAGTTATCTTCAACAAATCCAAATCTAAATAGATGTTCTTTAGTGTAGTATCGCCCCATGCATTAACTTAAATTGAAACTCTCTCTGTTTCCCAATCATTAATGTTATTCTTGGTCTAAAAAAACATTCATACATTTCTTTTTCTATAAAATTAAAATCGTTTTGTCCATCTCTTATCTAGTAAATCATATGACTTTTGCAATTCTCTAATAAAATAATCATATATTTTTCTTGATGGTACATCTTTAAAACTTATTTTGTTATCCAAAAGATATAAATTAATATTATAATGTATTAAGTCTACCTCACAAAATTGTATCAAACCTGATTCATTTTCTCCAATCCCTCGGAATCGCATGATATATATCAATTATTGTAAGCAAATTCTCACCTGTCATACCATGGTTCAAAAAGTACGCAACGGGTTTAACATGTCCATTATCCATAATATGGTTCAACATAACAATCCTCGTTCTAATAATTCTTTATCAAATACCATCTATTTTTTTTAATACATATGTTCCTATTATTAAAAATAATTGGATTCATACAACCATTACATGCCTTAAATTATCATTCTTTCCAAGCTTTCAACATTTCCAATAATAAGGTGGAATCTTCGACATAAACTTCATCTTTTTCATTTTATAATCACATAAGAAATTAGCCTTCCTCCCACTGAACTTAAGCAATAATCAAAAAATAACTTCCATCCCAAATTCTTCTCCCATATAATAATCGTTTTACCCACATTATCCGCTGCGTTCTAACAAATATTTCAAAATTAATCATTTTTACATCCACCATAATTATAATTTTGATACATAATTTTCTTTTATACGATCTTTCCCTCCCCATATAAAATCATACGATATTTTCTCCACTTCTATATAAACCCATAAGGGAACAACAAGGAGAGATGAAACATAATTCAACTTTGTTAATGCATACGTTTTCAATAAATGGAATTTTACCCATGATAGTCAAATCCCGTTGTTTCCACCAACCTAGAAGCTTTTTAATTTTACTTAATATTTCTTATAGTTTAGATCATCTTTTAATCTAAAATCGACCGAAAATGAACACCTAACATTTTTACTTCCTTAACAAATTTTCCAAATAAAGGCCCATCTGGTTTCCCAGTTTCCTCACCCATATACATAAAATGTGTCTTTTCCTTATTAACTTCAAGCCACTTACTTTTTCAAATTCTTCAAATATATACTGCAACCTTCTTATGGAATCTATATCTTTCAAAAAAATTGTTATATCATCTGCATACAATACTTGTCTTCTTTCGTGCTCCCCAAAATGTATCCCTTTAATTATTTTGTCCCTTCTTACTTCATGTGCCAATAATTCTATTGCAACCAAAAAACAAATAGGGGCGACAATGGATCACCTTGTCTGACCCCCCTTTCTATATTAAATAACCAGTAGAATACCCCCATTCATAATAAAACTACTTATACCATTATACAATATTCTCACCCAAGAACAAAACGAATCACCAAAACCAAACAATTTTAGCACTTTCAATAAATATTGATGGGATACCGAATCAAAAGCTTTTTCAAAATCTACCGCAGCCAGAAACCCTTGTCCATGCTCCAATGAATGTTTAGAATAAAATAATATATCCTCTATTAATCGAACCGCTTCCCATATTCCTATCTTTTTATATATCCCACCTGATCATAATGAATTATTTCAATTAAAACCTTTTTAATCCTAGTTGCTAAAACCTTCGATAATATGTTATAATCTACATTTAACAGCGTAATGGGTCTATAATTTTTAATATGCGTCGCATCTTTTCCCTCTTTCTCTATCAGTGTTATAGTCCTTGTTTTTGAGATACCGTCAATTCTCCCCTTGCAAATGTTTCATTCAATACTTCTACCACACAAATCCCCTAATATGGGCCACAAATATTTCATGAAATTCCACCGTAAAACCATCATTTCCCAGGGGATTATTCCATTTCATTTCTTCAAAACCTTAAAACACTCATCTTTCGTCATTTTACCTTCACATAATTCAAAATAAACCATTTTTTTGACCACTATCATACCTCAAAGAATATAATTTGTCATAAAATTTCTTTATCTCTTTTAAATGTCATTTTTATCCTAGTAATTTCTCCATTTTCCTTATATACTTCTCTAATGACACTTTTCCTCTTATTTACTTTTAACAATTGTTCAAAATACTGAGTATTATTCTCCCCTTCTTCAAACCAAACTGCTCTAGAAACGAACTTTAACTGCCCTGTCGAGAAAATCATACAATTTATTCAACTTATCTTTTTTCAATTTAATACCATCAATAACAAACCTAGATGCCCCTTCGACTAACTGATTTTCTAAATCCTTAATTTCAGTCTCCAAACGTCTCTATTTCAAGTTTCCTTAATTTCGCCTTTTCACGTGAATATCTCACCGGCGTATTCCTCATTTTCATTTTCAAAAAATCCCAAAATACCAATTTATTCAAAATCCTAGGTCCCCATTCATTTTTCAATTCAATTATTATATCATGCATCCCCTCAACAAAATATTTATCCATACATAAACTATTATTAAATTTCCAATACGATTTTCCAAAAACAAACTTATCCACTAAATGCTGAAATTGCAATTTAATACCGAATGATCCGGTGTTATCGATAACAAAATTTCACACTTATTACTAATTTTTCTAAACATACATGATATAAACCAATAATCTAAACGACTTTGGACTAAGGGCGACCTTCGTCTAAAAGTAAACTATCTAGCATAAGGATTTCCTTTTCCTCCATATATCTTCTAAATCATATTTATTCAAACATCTTTTTAATACCTCAATAAACCTAGATTATAATACTATGTTTGGCCCTTCATAATCCATGCCCCCTTCCATTACAGTGTTAAAATCTCCCCATAATATTACTGAATAATCCTTATCAAAAACTTCAACCTGTAATTGTACTTTGTCTCTTGTAGGGAAATACACATTTCCCAACAAAAATTTAACTCCTTGTATTTCCCCTTTAAATATAATGTACCTCCTTTCTTCATCTATTACAACTGCATCCGTTTAAAATCTATAAGAGGAGAAAATAAAAATAAGAACACCTCTACACACACACACATACACACCTTTTTTTTAAAGTGATTTTTATTCCTCCAAATTATAAGCATATAACATTTACAATTCAATAAAACATGTCCTATTTTAAGGAATACAACAATGATTCTTTTACATTGAAAACAAAAAATATAAATACAAATACAAATCAAGTGATATTAAATTCACATAACCATGAAATAAACATAATGGAGGTTATAACAAAAGATAAAAAGAACTAATACATGCTCCTTCCTCACGTCTCTTAAACCTAAGAGAGACCCCATCTCCGCCCAAGCACGAATTTTTTGTTTTCCTTTTCCTCTTCCTCTTGTCATTATGCAAATTAACAAGACTTATACACTGATAAGAATATTACATAGTATCACATAGTAGGCATATCAATGCACAAAAAAAGTGAGTAATTGAATTTCATATATAAATATCATAAACTGTCAAAAAATCTTAAACAAACACAATAAACAGTGCATTCTTTAATAGTATTGGGGGTAATCTTCCGAGGGGTCATTGTTTTGGGGGTAATTATCTCCTAAGGGAATGGTTGTCCAGGGGTTTATATCCTCTGTGGGTAATTGTCCGGTGGGATGTAGTCTTTGAGCCGTATTTGTATAGTATAATGTTTCACATTCATATCAGGTTAAATTACAATGTCAATATCATACATGTGCTTACGTGTCTGTAATATTATAATCAGTAATAAGGTGTGCATGCACACTGGTATGGTAGAACATTATATACGTACACTAAACAGTAAATATGAACTTTTGACTCAGATGAAATGATTAATAAGTTTACATACGGTTGTAAATATAAATTGACACAAAGCAAACATTATACCAATACATGGCTCTATCGGCAAACCTTTACCGAAATATGTACCTAGGATATTATATTCCTAATCATTCGCACAAACACAAACATGCCCCTGGGTGACATGTCCACACTACCCTGGATCGTATTATACCCCAAACAGTGGCGTACCGTGGTCAGACTGATGGGGGGGGGGGGGGGGGGGGCACGCACAATTATTGGGGGGCACACCTTATGTATTTCTTTGTTTTTTCAAAAAATTTCCCCTTGTGTTTTCTATTGTTTTTTTCAAAATTATTGAGGGGGGGCACGTGCCCCCCCCCCCCCCTCGTGTCCCCCCCCCCCCCCGTACTACGCCACTGACCCCAAAGATCATCCAGGTGTTGAACCCTTATTGTCCATGGCTTTTGCCTAGATACATTCCACTTATTTTGTCGGGGGAAAAACCGTGGCAATGTTTGCATTCATATTTCCTATACCTACAGAAATACATGTCGTTTAATCATGAGATACATATTCAATAACCTAGATATATTATGTTATGTATGTTGCCATTATGTTGAATTCGTAATATCATAAACTATATGTCTATACGTGAGTCTAATAATCGGTGGTGTAGTGTGGATATTGAATAATGTTGTGATGGCATGAACATCTACATTATGTTTATGTTTATTTTGTGTTTCCCTGTATAGCCTGTTTTTTTGTTTGTATTGTTGTGTTGTATTTGAATGATTGGGGTGTGTAATTATGTGTGTGTGTGTGTGTGTGTGTGTGTGTGTGTGTGTGTGTGTGTGTGTGTGTGTGTGTAGCTACATTACTGTCATGCTTGCTACAGACTTGCTAGTACATATACTTGCTAATCTTACCAGAGTCAGTTAACTTAGTTGGAACAATGTTTCTAATCTCCCAGGCAATAGTAGGCCTACAGATATGCAATGTATATGCATGACATTTAAAATGCACTATATAGCTGCACGTTTTAATTTATATGGTTACTGAAGTACCCTAGTAACCCTACCGATTGCTGTTGAAAGTAATGATTAGTAATACTGCGACAGAGACTGCATGAATACATGCCATTTATAAATAGCTGGCAATGGTTCAAACAATATGTGAATTCTTGTTCTCAAACATGAAATACATAACATAGCCTACCTGCTGACAGTATTCCGCGTACAATACCAATGACTCTACAGGAAATAGCATCCAATATGCCGAGTATTGCTCAGTCATGTCAGTTGTAGATAGTTGATCCAAATTCCAAAAGAGTACACTCGAATACAACTTAAGAAAGAAACGATATGAAGAAATTACGTCGACTATTCCAATTGAACGAACACATATGGCAAGTCTATTCAAACCTTCAGACAATTGTGTGTTTATTCCCCGTCTATTCCGTATTCACTAATCACGAGACAAGATCTTTCTATAGTCCTTACTACCAAATAATTTCGGGGCTTCCCAACAGTAGTCACGCGCGGAGTCAGGATCATCAATTAAAGCCATAATATTTATTGCGGGGATTTCCAACACCAAGAGAAACAACTGTATAGTTAAAGCTTGTCTCTTACATCAACCCAAGGTTTCTTCATATCCATTGGACATCAATAGTAACAGTACATACTTGTATTCCAATTTTGTTTAAAGCCTGCCTTTATTTTCATCAAAATGTATAGAAAAATGAAGAAGAAAAAAATGTTGCAACTGAGTACGCATGTTGGCATTAAACTGCCTGTCGTTGATTCACGTTCCTTGTGGAAGACTGCATGACCATATTCTCTGGGTCGGCACACGTCACTTCCGGGTCATTGTTTTGTTCACGTGACTCGCTGGAGTGAAAACATAGCGTTTTCACTCCAGTGCAGTGCAGACGTGTGCATGCGGGGTCACGGAATACCCGAATGTGCGACCAACAGAATAGGCTATGCAGTATTATCGCAAAATAAAGACATTATAATAGGCGTATATAGCGTGACGGTCGGACTGATGTATGAGGGGGGGGGGGGGGGGGGAGTCCGGGGCACACTCTTTTTTAAATGTCATTATTATGTTTTGTTTAACCCGTGAAGTTACGCATCTGTAAACAAGAAACTTTCCGCCACCTGACCCCGTGCCCCCACCCCCATGCTTTACACCGTGACGTGGAGTGAATCGTAACTGAGGGGAAGGGGACAGCTTGAGGGAGGGGGGGGGGGGGGCAGTGTATTTTGTCATTGTATTCCATAAATGCAGCATTATTCCTATAATTAAAACACATCGGTTTCGGTTCTCTTAATTATGACCCTCACCATCGTAGTCAGTGTCGTGTAATATCTGGGCTTCAATTAGATATTCAAAGTCATACTATGACTTCAACTGCAGCGACTGTTTTTTTTTTTTTGTATCGATGCTCGCTCAGTATCCAATCCACTCAAGGATGGCATTATTACACGTGAACAAACAGAAGAGATCGAGAAAACTGATAGAAAATACCATAGTACCGCATACTCCGCATTGTATGATCGGACCAATGACATGAATTATATGAGTTGCAAATGGGTCGATCGCTACCAAATGTACAGTTTATAATTAAATTTAGTCAGTTCCGTCTTACGCAACGGAAATGAACAGGGATTCCCCCTACGACTCTTGAATGCTCAATTAATCTAACTAAAAAAGCCACATCCCCTTGTTATCCGCTTGTTATAATAATCACATGATTTGTGTTCAGTCAATACATAACAACGCGTGATGGCATGCTGTGAGTGAATAAGTACCAGCCTTTTTAGAACAATAATTAATTTTCATCTGAATATACATGACTTGCCGTATTGCCAAATACGGGCCCAGTAATGTTGCAAGCTGAACATTATTATATTTAGCCACACGTAGCCTATTAAAGGGATAGTACAGTTTTGGTTTAGAGGGCGCTTCATGAAATAATTATTTGTGAGGTAATGAAAAGTGTACTACTTGGAATAGTTTGTGATTTTGTAGATAAAACAAACGTTATCAAAATCGATTGAGAAACATCTTAAATATCTGTATACAGTAATTCCAATTTGATGTCGGATCCACATATTTTATTCGATGATATAAATAATGCTAAATTTGTTCAATAATGTACCAAAGAGGATAATCTCTCGATTGAATCATTATTTTAAAAAAATCATCACATTCACAAATTTTGGTATAACAAATGGATGAAACCAATATGTTTTAGAAGACGCCCTTTTGAGTTTCAACAGCTGATTTGTTAATGATAACAACTTTATAACTTACCCGTTTGTAAGGTTTTCTACTTTTCAGGCATGGTGGAGTTATAACGATTAGTTTGTAATGATATGGTCCAAGTTTGGGTTCTAAAATTCAGTTTGACCAGAAATGTTTTATCCCTTTAAAATGGCTAAAGTACGTATTGTAGTTGATAGTCTACATGATACATTTATGCCAGAGATGTTCTATCCCTTTAAAATGGCTAAAGTACGTGTTGTAGTTGATAGTCTACATGATTTTATGCCAGAGATTTCATGTGTCATTTTAACGGTACTATGACTGTTTGAAGCCCAAAAGTATTATCCATTTCAAAAGTAACGCCCTTGTATTGATAATACATGGATGAGTACAAGGCCAATTTGTCAAAGGTCGGTTTTGTACATGTTTTGTCAAGTCGGGTATAAGGGTAGTTCCGACTGGAACGTTTTATACCGCGCGGAGCCCACTATAATGCATCCATTCCACTATCGCTACATGCCCACTAAACGCGCAATGCCCTCTGATCGCGCGACGACCCGGAAAAAAATGTTCCGATCATTTCGGAGCCAAGATCAGCCAAGGCGCGAGATAATGAGCAGTGACCTTTTAGTGACCTGTCACCTATGAATATTAAAATTCTTTACGTCACGAATAATTTGCCGTATTTGGCACTGCGCGATCTGCAGTGCAGACCGTGTGTGTATGTGTGTGTGTGTGTGTGTGTGTGTGTGTTTGTGCTGTGCCAATCATAATGATCTTTTGTATTGATAGTGTGAGAAGTTATTCGCTCCAGTAGTATACCATTATAACTGCACTGTACTTACCAAGGAGGTCCTTGAGTTGTAGTTGCACGTTTTCTCAGATCCATATCTTGCTTGTTTCACTTTTCTAACACTCTCTTTCTCAATGTTTCTTAATTCCCGCCTCCCTGGTATCCCTCTCTCTCTCTCTCTCTCTATGTACTATTATCCCCCTTTTCAATAGACAAAATGACGAAAGATTTCTAACCCTATCTCCCTCTTGCTTGTTTTCCTTTTCTATCATTCTCTTCCTCTGTCTTTCTTCCCCACTTCCCATTTATATATCTCTTCCCCCCTCTCTCTCTCTATTCCGTTTAATAATACTATCCATCAAGCCTCCTCTAAATATTTGTAACCCTTTCTTTATTCTTACTTGGTCTATTCATAACTCCTCACTCTCTTTATTTCACCATTGTTGTCAATTCGATATGACTTGCATAATTGAGAACGTTACATTATTGCTATGTAATATAATGCTTCTTCGTCATTTATATGTTAACGATGTATAAACTGGTATGGGTATTATTATGATCTATGAATATTACTATTGTATACCTTTGTATGTTTTTTTTTATCATACCGGAAATCAATGAATAAATAAATGAATGAAAGTTTCTATGTCTACGAGATCGAGATGGTGAATATGCGATGTAGTTATCTTGACCTGAAGCATACCCAGGGGTGATGGGGGGGGGGGGGGGGGTTGTTTGTAGGTTTCAACAAGCCCCCCCCCCCCCCCCCCCACACACTTTGACCAAAAAATGACCGTTTTGGGGGTTTCAATAAATGTCAACGGACACCCTTCCCCCCCCCCCCCCCCTAATGGTCTTGGGTCTCGGCCTCGGCTTCAATTTTGTATGGACACCCCCCCTCCCGCTTACATAAATTTGGCTGACGAAATAACCCCCCCTTGAAAAAATCCTGGGTAAGCCACTGACTTGTAGACATTACGTTACAATAAGGTTAACCAGTTAATGTCATGAGTTCTTCGTGTCATTCCTTTTACCTGTTATGCTTGAATTATTTTCTTAATTTCTTGTCAACCCACTGGCGTACTCAGCATCATTTTTAAAAGGATTTGTTCAAGGGGGGGGGGGGGGGGGGGGAGGTGTCCATAGAAATTTTGTGAAACCAAGACCGAAATCCGTCAATTTTTTGTTAAGGCCGAGACCAAGACCATTCGTCGAGTCTTGAGACCAGTTTTAAGTGGTAAAGGAGGGTTCAACCACCCCCCCCCCCCCCCCCAAAAGAAAAAAAAACAACAACAAACAAACAAACAAACAAGAAAACAACAAAAAACAACATTATTTTGGTCAAAGGGTGAGGAGTTTGAACCCCCCCCCCCCCCCCCCCCTGCCTGGGTACGTCGTGTCAACCTAATGCTGTTTACTATTTTAGTCTTCAAATCAATCTCACTAAAAGTATGGGGTGTTCTGTTAAATTACAGGTGTATTTATTGATTTTAATAGATGTGGTAAAGATAAGTGTTATGGAAGTAAAGAGACGATTGTTATAATCAAAGTTATAATTATGCTAGTGTTGCCAGTTTTATAAAAGGATATATTGTACTACAGTAGTATTATGAGGTGTATACAATATACAGTACAACTATATATTCAATGTAAAGTTGTGTTTTCCTTGATGATGACTATGTAATTTGAATTAATGTTGGTGAATATTACATCTGAAAGGTAAGGTTATAAAGTAGGAGTCATACTCACTTGACAAACTCACATTTACAAATGCTATTCAAAACACACAATCAAAAAGACACTCATGACACCAGTGCACACAAAATACATAAACTCCAATCCACTATACTTGCATTTAGTGGTACCACCTGAATGCAAGGAGATTTGGACCATGAAAATAACCTTGTTATATGGTTTGGACATTTTGACTCATACCATGGTACTCGACATCATTCTAGCAATCAGAATACAACAAATAGACAACAAAAAAGCTCAGTGTAGTAATTATCAGGATTCTTAATATTTTACTTGATGTCATAATCCCGACATTGAAACATACATGTATAGGGCACAAATTAAAATGTGATTATATTCATCCCCCCCCCCCCCCCAATCCCCCAACTTAAAGGAACTAAAGAATACATACTTTGGCACTTATTCCATAGTTGATGACTTGTAAACTAGGCCTGCCAAAAATAAACACAGTAGGCTAATTTTCTGATGCCAAATCTCACTTAGTTAGTTTACGCCCAGCCCACATTTAAGGTCCAAAATCAGTAGCGTGATTGACATGTGATTGACAATTCATGGGCTTACGTCATCTTCAGAATTAGATAGGTGTCGTGTACCGGGCAAAGTTCTTCAGATGATGTCACATTTTG